>JAQZBX010113306.1:0-10117 GCA_029593785.1 Cabassous unicinctus | reverse complement strand
AGGTAATTGTGTCCAGGTGTTTGTTCCAACACCACTGGGCTAATTGTAATACAAGAGCATTTATGGACTTCAATCACCAGTGAGTTTACTGCATGGATGGCTGATTACATCTGCATCAATCAGGGAGATTACATCATCAATGGGTGGCGCTTTTATCCAATCAGTTGAATGGCTTAAAAGGGGAAGTGATTTCAACATTGAGGGAGAATTTCCCAGCTCTTCGTTGGACAGGCAACTTCTCCCAGAAACTCATCAATGACCCTTCATTGGACTTTCATCGGAGCCACTGGTTTGCAGCCTGCCTGTGGAGCCTGGACTTGTGCATCCCCACGGTTGCATGAGAGACTCTTTTAAAATCTCATATTATTGACAGATATCTCCTGTTGATTCTGTTTCCCGAGAGAACCCTGACTAATACATATGTTTTTGTTCTAAAGAGCTCACATGGATGGTAGCCATCAGATTTCAGAATGATTTAATAATCCTCCTCAAGGCTAAGATTTTTCTGTAAAAGGAGCCTGTACCTCCATCAAAGGATTAACAGCAGTTCTTAATCTTTTTTGTTCCATGGACCCCTTTGCAAGTCAGGTGAAAACCATGGACCCCTTACTAAGTCCACACTATACTGTGTATTCTTTAATAAATATGTCACATCTGCACCAACATGTCCCCACAAGACTAATTTTTTAAATTTAAATTCAAGTTCATGGACCCCTTGTTAAGAACCTCTGGATTAAAAGGATGAGAAAGCATGTAAAAGTAACACCTAGCTTCTTAAGTAATTGGTGTGTAGTAAATGTTAGCTATCCATGTTTTTAATTAGTATTCTGTCTCTATAGAAATTTGATGAGAATGTCACCCCTAATCATTAATATATATTTAAAATAAGGATAATTTTGCTCCCTAATGATTTATTTCTTAAGTTTATATTTTAAATGGAATGTTATTTGATAGTAAAATTAATCTGACATATTATGAAAACAAATCACTGGAAGTACAAAATTGTATCTTTAGAAATTGGAACCCACACATGTCTCTTAGTTGGAAGAATGTCTATTATGTTTATAATGCATTAAACAATAAGAATGCACTTTTTATGGAAATAAGTTAAACTACTGATTTAAATTAGCTTCTTCCTACTCATGAGTGTGAATTCTGAGACCTTTTTTGTTTTTTAGCTCCCATATATCATTTTATGAAATAGTTCATGTAAGTCTTTGGTTTGAAAATATAGGTCCTTATTGTTATTTTTATGAGCTTGGTTGAAAGGAGAGTTTTGCTTTCAAAGGAGGAGAATGCTATCATAGATCTTATTATATAAGGAAATTGTGAGAAGACACTGGATTGGACAAGACTTTCTGAACAACAACAATAATAGTAGCCATCCATTTAGTGTGTGCTTACTCTACTGTTGTCACTTTATGGATGTGGAAATTGAGGCACAGAATCTATAAGCCATTCAAAGTCACATGGCTAGTGGGTGGCAAAGCTGGGATTTGAACCCAGGCAGTCAGGTTTCTGTGTGCTCCTCAGTACCTCCTGAATGCATCATTTTGAGATGTTCCACATAACAGTACAGGAGACCCTGAGCCAAAGGATATTTCTGTGACCTTTGGGCACACAGCCTTGTGAGGGGTGAGGTTTCACATGCTGAAGTGTCAGAATTACAAGAGTTTCCAGTATTCTGGGTGTGTGTTGTGTTTCTAGGTGTGCAGAACCTACAGGCCAGCCTGCTTCCAGGGAAGGTAAGGGCAGGCCTTCTCAAAAGTACCAGGAGCAGAATCAGCATTTAAGTTTGGAAAGTGCCCTTCAGGGAGCTCTTGCTGTTTCAAATCCCTTCCTTGAATGCCTCCCATGACATTCTGCCATTGTATCCGTTTAGGAATTTTTATAGCATAAAGCCAAGTTACTGTAGGATATGATTTTAGGATTCAGATGTTAGTTTTCCTCATCTTGATACCTTTTAATCTCATGTCAGATTCCTCAATGGTAGAATATAGATAGTAATGACTGAGGTTTTTAAGGAATTGTAATGAATAAAGTGTTAATGTTTGGTAATGCTTTCTTAGATAACTCAGAGATAAATTAGAATATTTTTACTTCAGGGTTGGGTAATGACATATCTTTTATTTGTTGGAAACCTTGTCAGTTTTTTCATCTCCAGCCAGTCAACACACAATCCCTGAGGAGATACTGCTGGCTAGAATTTGCTGGGGCTGGGTGAGGACATTCACTTTAGGGAGGTGAGGTAGTAGCTCCACAGCATTGGATTCTCAGAGCCACCATAAAATGGCTTCTGGTAAGTCCCATGTGACTTTAGGAAGAATGTTACCTTTGGAAATTGCCTTTCTGATCTGAGACTTGGAATCAAATAAATATTAGCAGAAAAGAAAACTTATAGACAGTCTTCAAGATTTTTGATTATTAGTAAAATTATCATCCAAGACCTTGGAAAAGAGAGTAAGTGTTTAACAAATCTCCCCATTATACCCATGACCCATGGGGGTAATGGGTGATGGGAGGTTTGAGAACATGGGCTTTCCTCTCTTATGTGCCATGAGACTTTTGGAAAGTTGCTTGTTCACTTCAGTCCTCAAGCAGGTCTCCTTACTTGTAAATTGGGGATAATGATACTATTACCTGTATCATACAGTGCTCCTAAGAGTTAAATGAGCCTATCTGCACAATCCTTAGCATAATGTCTCACAAACCAAACTTTCAAAACTTCTTTAGGGGTATAGACTATCTCTACAATTATGCACATTGAGGAACTGAGGCCAAGGTAGAAAGGAGACATTTCACTGTATCACTTTTTCTACTCTTTGAAATTTACACAAAATGTGGGTATATTGCATTTGAAATTAACTAAAATATTAACTTCTTATTAGGTCTATATTAACACAGATTAGTCTTAAAGCAAATATACTGACCATAATCTTTAATTAATCTTTCATTTGTACTTACTTTGTAATTTGGGTGTCCTTGGGGATGGAAGAGATGGATGATTTAGATAATACCTCTTGGAAAAAATTTTAATCTAATACTTACTTATTAAATAACTTTTCCTGTTGAAACAAAGCATTCTGAAATTTCATTGAGGAAGAATCTAGAATATAGGTTACCAGGGAATGAAGTAGGGATAGGAAATATGGAATTAAGGCTTATAATGTACAGAGTGTCTATTTGGGATGATGGAAAAGTTTTGGTAATATATGGTGGTGAGGGTAGCATAACATTGTAGACACAATTAACAGCATGAGTTAGACATTTGAATGTGGTTAAAAGGGGGAAGTTTTAGTTTATATATATGGTAAAAATGAACAGAAAAAACAGGTGTTCTGCTGATATAACACAATAGGATGTACTTACATTTTTGTTAAGCTAATGGTAAAGTTTCATCCATTTGAAAGATTTTCTGTATTTTATTTAGTAGTTCACATAATAGGGACACAATGTGTCCCTATTTTTATGGTGGCTCTGAGAATCCCTACTTTTGTTTGGTAAATAATATCACTTCATTCCCAAGGCCCAAGCTGTGTGTGCAAGAGGAATAAAAAGAAGGGTGATGAGATATGCTAATGTGTCAACTCAGCCAGGTAATTTTGCCCAGTTGTTTGGGCAAGCAAGTACTGGGCTAATTGTAATCCAAGGACATCTATGGACTTTAGTCACCAGTGAGTTTACTGCATAGACAGCTGATTACATGTACATCAATCAGGGAGATTGCCATCACAATGAGTGATGCTTTATCCAATCACTTGAATGTCTTAAAATGGGGAAGTGATTTCAGCATTCAGAGAGAATTTCCCAGTTCATCTTTAGACAGCCAGTGTCTCTTGGAAACTCATCAAGGACCTTCACTGGACTTTCATTGGAGCCCCTGGTTTGCAGACTGCCTGTGGAACCTGGACTTGTGTATCCCCATGGTCACATGAGAGATTCATAAAATCTCATATTATTAACAGATATCTCCTGTTGATTCTGTTTCCCTAGAGAACCCTGATGAATACAGCTTGGTACTGGGGGTGGCTCTTGAGCAACAGAGTCTTAAACATGGGATGTTTGAGGTAGTTCTGGGAGTTTTGCAATTGACTCTCTAATTGGACTCAAGCGTACTAATGACTCCCTTTCCAAAAATGAGGAGGCCACTAACAGTCCCTAGTGTGAGTTGGAAATAAAGATATGCAAAATATCATTACTGGATTCCCCTGCTTCCATGCTTATAAGAAGCAAAGATCTGGGTGAGAGTGTTTTCAACATGTTAACAGAGTTTTCTCGAGTCAAAAGGTATAATGATGTTGGCTGGCTCCTCCTACATACTCTGGATACAGTTACAAATGAAAGAGATCAGCTAAAGGCTTTAAATTTGAAAGTTAAATGTTTCATGAAAGGTGTAACAGTTTCTATGTGTGCTCTGAAAGAAAATCTTGTCTCCTGTAGCCACAGACTTGAGATATCTGAGAACCAAACTCAGACTCTCATTGTATGAGTATCAGAGTTATGAAGGAAGCTAAAATCTCAACTAATTTCAGCAGTTAAAGTGAAGACATTGATTGGAGAGGAGTGGAACCCAGAGGTTTTGGATGGAGACATATGGTATGGTGATAATATTAGTGATAATATTGGAACCCTAAATTCTGCTGAGACTTTTCCAAATAAACCTGAGATAGCCTGCCCTGTGGAGACCACACCATGTCAACCTTGTATCACCCAGACTCCAGCCTGCCCCAGGGAGTACAGACCACCTTCCAGCCCTGAGGTTGGTACCAGCCAAACTGAAACCTGCACTGCCCAGCCTCTGACCTGCCCCAAGGATTCTGGACATCCTTCCAGCCCTGAGTCAGGTACTAGCCAAACTCCAGCATTCACTGCCCAGCCTCCAGTCTGCCCTGAGAAATCTGCCTCCCAACCCTGGCTGAAAAGATTAATCTTGTCTCATCACAATAAAATGCAAAGGAGTGCCCTGAGGTCAGTAGCTTCCAAGACATTTCAAATCCTTCTCCTTACCCACCCCCACCACCCCTCTTGAAATCAAGACCTATTACTAGACTAAAATCACATCAAGTTCCCAATGCTGAAATACAAAGTGTGACCCATGAGGACATACAATATACTGTGAAAGAACTGCATGAATTTTCCAGCTTATATAGACAGAAATCAGGGGGATATGTGTGGGAATGGATACTAATGGTTTGGGATAATGGTGGAAGGAATATAAAGTTGTATCAGGCTGATTTTATTGATATGGGCCCACTAAGCAGAAATTTTTGATTCAACACTGTAGCTTGAGGGGTTAGAACAAACTCTAACAGTTTGTTCTGGTGACTGACTAAAACATGGACAAAAAGATGGCCTAGCATGTCAGAGGTTGAGAATCCAGATTTGCCCTGGTATACAACAGAAGAGGTAATTCAAAGGCTTAGAATGATTGGAATGCTAGAATGGATTTACCTTTTGAGACCTGCCCACCCACACCAGGAATGTCCAGAGGACACAACTTTAACCAGGACTGTGAGGAATAAATTCGTTAGACTAACACCAACTTCCCTGAAGAGTTCTGTAGTTACTTTTCTCTGTAGTCCAGATATTACTGGGGAGGAGCATGACCTACTAAGAGTCATTCCACCTCACTGTTGCTGAGTAAGGGTGGAGCTTCAGCTCCCTGATTCACCCTGCTGATGCGACCCTTCAAAAGCAAAGCACCAATTTGCACCACCTCACTCTGACTTTTTCCTGCAACTGCAATGGAAATTCAGCTGCCTGTTCAGCCACACTAAAACCTGGGCAGTTTTTCCTTTGGAGCTTCTGTGGTGGGTAGGTGGGTATTATCAAAAAATATTTTGGGGTCTTTTCCTGGTCCTTTGGCTAGAGGGAAAACTCTTTTTCTGCAGTAGTTGGTTCTGGGCTGTGGGCTTCTCTAGCACTCTATTTGGGATATATGGAAGGCATAAGGAACTCACTACCACATTTTTCTTCAAATCCAGAGGTCCTTAGCCAACTCACTTTTTTCTTTCCACCCTTCAGAGTCTTCCTATGTTTAGTGTATTATGCCCACATCTTTTTTGTTGTTAGTGAGGACTAGTGAGGAATGTGGTTACTCCATCTTGATTGGAGCCAGAAGTCTGATAGTTGGATTTATCAGAAAAACTGTCTCTTTTGAGACTGAAAGATGTCTGGATGCCTGAGCAACAGGCACAAAAGTGAAGACATGTTCACTACATCTCTAGTCCTTGTTCCAGGCTACTCTCAAATAGAAATCACTTTGTTACTTTCACTCAGGTTGCAACCATATTTTCAGGGTCCAACATTACCAGATGTTGTGGAGGGTCTTAATTTCTAGTCTTGGCTACTATCTGTGGGATTTCCACTCAGCAATTGTCCTTGTCCTCTCAAGATTCAGAAAGGCCAGAAGTGATAACACTGGATGTAGGGAGGGAGGCTGCCCCCAGCCTAAGCTTTTTCTCATTGCTTTTGAGGGATGTTTATTTGACCTCTCAGGAATGTCATTAGCTCCTGATAGGTGTTTGTGTATCAGTGTCTCCAAGATCCTCTGCCCTTGGTGCTCACTTTTTGAGATAGAAATGCTTCTAGCTATAGATATCTTGCTTTTCCAGGGCTCAGAAATACCTCTTAAGGTTTTTTTGTTGCTTACTACAGATCCTTGCTCCTTTTGTCAATTATTCTCCAAGTCAGATATTCTAGGGGTTGCTTCAGGATTAATCCCACCTAATTCTATACAGAGTTACCTACCAGACCCTATATACCTGCTGAGTCCTGATTAGAGGTTAAACATATTTGTGTTATTTTTCATGAGTCAAATTTACAGCTAATTTTGATCTCAAAGTGGCAGCATAATGTAGTGATTAGATCGATGGAAGTCAGAAATGCTGGGTTTTAATGCCAGCTCTGATTTTTACCTCTGTCAGTCTCAGATTCTTCATCTGAATAGAAATACAGTACCTAACTGATTGAGCTGTTGAGAAGACTTATATGTGTGTTTACATAATGTATAGAATAGAGCATATTATGAAGTAAGTGAGGCTTCTGAGTTAGCTTTTATTATTCTTAATTCACTTGAATGAAAAAGCATATTACATGACTTTATTCACTTGTCAAATTCAGAAATTATTAATGAGTATTTTTTGTCTGGAAAAAGGAAAGCAATGGCTTTCAAAGAGACAGAGAGAAGTTGCTTGGCACATGTTTTCGAGAAAATCTTGTCAGACTGAGCATTGAGTGAAGGAGCCAAAAGATATTGCCAGGCCAGGAGAGGGTGAAGCTCACACCTCTGCCTTCCAGGCACAGCCTCTCCACCAGCACCAGTCAACCATGCAATACCCCTCTTCTGGAGAAAAGCAGCATTAGCCAGGCCTTAATGCAGAAGGACAGAGAAAGTCAAAGTGTACAAGAGTCAGGATCCTCCAAGATTTCTGCTTCAGCCACGTAGTCCCAGGTCCAGCCCAACCTGCACCAGCAACTCCCTGATGTCCTTGGTGTAGCCCAGGAAGGCCTCAGGGCTGTGCCTGAAGGAGAGTCACTGGGAGGGACCCCAGTCCAGCACAGTCTCCAAGCTTGGCCCTGTGGCTTCACCATCTGCATGTATGAGGATGGAAACCCTGTTGGAACCAATTCCCTCCAAGCTGTCTCTGAGGAAATCTCCATCCACATGGAGCAACATCAAGTGATCAGAAAGCAGCAGAATTTTTCCTGTGTGGTGTTCCTCTGTGCAACATCCAAGGCCAGCAAGTGTCCATGAAGCATTTCATTAAATTTATCTGCAGTAAAGCATGCTTAGTGTGTGCCAGCAGGAAGCAAGACAAATGGTAGTGGAAATACCAAGAAGAGATGTTCAGGAGCTCCAGGAGACCCAGCTGCACTCATGGAACTTGGAGGATGAAAATCATGAGCTCACTAGTGTCCCAAGAGAGTATGTGGGAGATCTGTGATGTGCTTGCTGTACTTGGCTGTGAGTGGGTCCTGACCAAGTGGCACAGGCTGCTGTGCATGTGGCTTGCTGGGGTCTCCACAGGGTACAAGTAGAAAGGATATCTGGGACCTCCAGGGCCTTTAGAACTATTGCTACCAAATTAAGATAGGAGATTCAGCTTTAAAGTGCTCCTAGGAGCTGGCTGGGAGACTACAGGGGGGTCCCTCAGACACTCACAGCTAAGTGGCCACTCTGAACACTACCTGGTTGGAACTCAAGAGAGTGTACTGGTCTGTTTCCCCTGGGACCCTGCTCCTTTGCCCTGTCCTTCTCCAAGCCTGATGTTAAGGGCCAGTGGCCATCACTTTGACTCCCTCACACCTCCTGGAAGCCTGTTAAATCAGAAGCTCCTTTGTGCTTTTGGTGATAATAGTTTTGCAGGAAATGAAGGTGCTGGGATCTTCCTCAGCGGAAACCCACTGAGAACCTGTTATGACATCTGCATATCTACAGTCTTCCCTGAACAATATCCTCCAACCTGGCATGATACATCTCACAGCAGCATATATGTGTTGCTCAGGTACCTCTCATGGCTGTTGGCATTCAGCACCTGCTGATCTCCCATATCATCTCTTTGAGCTCCATGGAGCTCACAATTTTCATCCTCTATCAAAAGTTTAATGAGTGAACCTTGGCTTCCTGAGGATTAAATATCACCACTTGATATTTGCTTTGAGGTTCATTGAGGTTCTTTCTGGCAAATTTGACATACAGGTATCTGCATATGACCTTGAAGAAATTCCCATTGGCTTACTGTTGGTCCTGCCTGTATCTAGAGCAAGAAGCTGAGGTCCCACTACAGGGAAAGTATTCCTGGTCACCTACTGGTGGGAGATGCCTTATGTGGTCAGAGCTCTTTTGGAATTCAGGCTCAGAAAATGGTTCTTTTTGGGTTTCCACCCCTCCTTCTGATATTGTGGGTAGAGGGGAAGCCATAGGGACATCCTGCAGGAATTGCTAGTCCACAGTCTCTCCCATTGAGTCTCTCTGGGGCCCAGTCCAGAGAGCCTGATGGGCTGCTATGAGCTGTGCTGTGAGCTGTCCTTGATAACTGTTGCTGGTATGTGAGTTTGCTGCAACACTAACTGTATCAATGTAATATAGGTTCATGCCTGAAGGCTAAGATCCTTGTAATTCAAACTTCCTCAAAGAGAGTTCTCCAACCTTAGTTGGCAACCCTTTCCCTTGTCCTTGGTAGGAAATAATTCAACTCCCCTCTGCATCCTCAACAATTAGTCTATGTTAGAGAGGGAGATTGAGAGGGTTATATCTCTTTAGTCAGGGATCTCTTTACTTTTGAGCTAGCTCCCAAGACAAACAGTGGCATGGCCCCACACAGCCAGGAAGGGCTCCTGGGACATAGCAGATGAAATTTGTGGGTCAAAAGCTGAGTCAGCCTTATGCTATGTCCTTCTCTTTCCCCTTTCCTGAGGCCTCCTTTGTTTATTACTGAGAATTCAAAAGTGTTTTTAGTGTGTGGGAGGGTGCCAGTAGTAGAAGGTGCCACTTTTAACTGGGGCACCTTTTACTACTGGCACAGTTTTGCCTCTGTGAATCTTTTCTTTTCTTGCTCTCTCTTCTGAGTAGGGTCCAGCCTTCCCCTGGTATCCTAAAACCTAGAAGACTTCCAGGCTATTTCTGCCTGTCCTCTAGCTATTTTTCTGAGAAAGAAGAGAGTTACATGTCTTTCTAGTGCACCATCTTCCCAGAAGTCCTTCTGTATTTCTTCTTTAGGAAAATGTCTATTGAAGGCCTTTGCCCATTTTAAAATTGGGTTGTTTTTCTTCTTATCATTGAATTGTAGGTTCTCTTTATATATGATATTTATAACACTCTTATCCAATATGTGGTTTCAAATATTTTCTTCCACTGTGTGGGCTGCCTTTTACCTTCTTGACAAAGTCCTTTGAAGTACAAACATATTGAACTTTGAAGAGGTTCCATTTATCTATTTTTTCTTTCATTGCTTGTGCTTTGGGTGTAAGGTCTAAGAAATTTCCTCCTACAACAAAGTCTTGGAGATGCTTTCCTATATTTTCTGCCAGGATTTTATGATCTTGGCTCTTATATTTAGGTCTTTGATTCTTTTTTTTTTTAGGATTATTCTAGTCATTGTTTTATTTTTATTTT
>JAQZBX010113305.1:0-10119 GCA_029593785.1 Cabassous unicinctus | reverse complement strand
CATTGAATTTATTAGAGATTTGTTTGAAAATTTATGATTAGCTGCCTCAATTCAATTATGTCATCTGGAGGCTAATTTTGTTCCTTCGATTAGGTCAAAGCTTCCTGTTTTTTCTGTTTTGTTTTTTTTTTAAAGATGCTTAGGTTACATAAATGTCACACAAAAATTACAGGGATTCCCATGTTCCCCACCTCCCATACCTCCCATAACATCCCACATAAACATCTTTCATTAGTGTGGCACATCACCTGCAATGGATATACACATCCTGGGGCCACTGGCTCCACCTCGCTGTTGTAATTTCTTCCATTGCTTGAATCACAATATGTCTACAACAGAATACCATTAAGTCCACTCTAGTCCATAGCTCTTCCCCCAGTCCTGAAGAGTCTGGGATGGTGATGTCCACTTCACCTCCAAGTGAGAGGGGGCTTATATCCCATGGATATGGTGGATGGGATAACCTGCCTGCAGCTGCAGGCTCTCTCCATTCCTTGGTATGTCCATCATCACCTCCTCACCAGGTGACTTGGGTGTGGCCATTGAGTTGTAAAGTAGGAGTTGCAGCTCAACCGAGATTCCAGGCACAGCTGGCACATGGGCAGGCCAGAGGCTCCAGTCTCTGGAAGTACACCTACAAACTCCAGCACCACATATAGGTTTGAAGAGAAGGGACTGATGATCATGTGCAGGGAGGACTTATTTGAGTCCAACTCTGTCACTCTCAGGAGCACTGATTCCAAAGTAGAGCCCACTGATAAGGCATCAATCTCTGGAGCTATCCCCCCTTATATAGGACCTGGGTGTAAGAATTACAGATGGTGAAGAAACACATGAAAAACCTCACTAGTGATCATGGAAATGCAAATTAAAAGCTACAAAGAGATATCATTTCACACTTATTAGATTTTCCACTATTAAAAAGTCAGAAAACTGTAAGTGTTGGAGAGGATGTGGAGAAGGAGAACTTATTCATTATTGGTGGGAATGTAGAATGATATAGCCACTGTGGAGGACTGTTTGGTAGTTCCTAAGGAAGTTGAATATAGACTTGCCACGGGACCCAGCAATAACATTACTAGGTATATACTCAGATGACCTGAGAGCAGTGACATGAATAGACATCTGCACACCAATGTTCATAATGCTGTTACTCATGATTGCCAAAAGTTGGAATCAATCCAGGTGTCCATCAACTGATGAATGGATAAGCAAATTGTGGTGTATACACATGATGGAATTTTATGCAGCTGTAAGAAGAAATGAAGTTGTGAAGCATATGACAACATGGATGAACCTGGAGGACATAATGTTGATTGAAGCAAGCCAGACACAAAATGACAAATAATATGACTGTGCTATTAAGAACTAAATATATTATGTAAACTCATGGAGTTAATAGTTATAATATTGGTCACCAAAAATAGAATGAGGGTAGAGAATGGAAAGGTGAGGGTTAATCTTTGCAGAATTGGTAAAAATATTGTCCTTAAATTTTTGGAAATAAACGGAAATGACGAAAGCACATCACAGTGTTTGTAACTAGTTTGTTGAAATAATGAAAACGCTGTATGGATTGTTGGGGTGATGAATGTTCAACTATGTGATTATACTGAATGCTATTGTTTGTACACTTTGAATGGATGTATACTTTATTGGTATGTGTCAATAAAATTGATTGGTTAAAAAACCCAACACAGATTCATTTAACATAGAATCAAAAATAAACAATGTAATCTTAATATTCTATACAAGTTAATTTAATATCTTGATACATTTCAAAAAATTTTAAGCATAAAATGAAAAAGTATTTGTAAAGCCCCTTCAGGGACTAAAAATGGAAAACACAGAGCTGTAAACTTCCCCACCTGGGGAATTCCTGCCACTCTCTTAGGTAATGGAAGCACCTAATTTACTGTGACTGTAATCAAAGAATTTGAAACGGTCTATAATCCTTACCTCTATAATAACATAATTAAGCCTAATTTATAATTAAGGCCTAAGAGTCACTTCCAGAAAACCTCTTCTGTTTCTCAAATGTGGTCTTTCTCTCTAAGACAACAAACAAGTACACTCACTACTTTCCCCTGCTACATGGGACATGACTTCCAGGAATGAACATTCCTGACAGTGAGGACTTAGTGACAAATACTAATCAACCATGCTTCTGGAGAAAAATCCTAACTACATGGATGGGAGAACTATTAGAATAAAAATAATGCTGCTATGGGTACAAAATTTCAAATAGAGTCAGGAGTTCATACTGGAGGTTGCTTTTGTGCAGGTCTCAGCCAGATATGAAAAATTACCACAGCATGTAAAACCTCATTCAAAAGTGCTAGCTGCCCTCAAGAATAGGATCTGGATTCCATTCCCTATTACAAGTAGGTCTAATAATATTATTGTTAATAATTATTAACATACTCATTGTTAAAAATTGTCTCTACATTTTATCTCAGCCTTGACAAACTGGAGTACAGGGGGAAAACATTAATAGTCTAGTTAAAACTCAAAGTCAATAAATATGTGATGTTGCAATCTAAAAAGTTCCATTCTTCCAACCCCTGGGAATATAAAATGCCATCCCTTTGTAGCATGAAGTAGGTCATTTCTTAAAAATAAATATGCATATACCCCCACTACATAATATTAAACCAGGAGACTGGACAAGGCTTTGTGTCTGGAAAGTTACCCATCCAGACCATCAGCTCAGCCCCAAGTGGACTGGATCCCACCTAGTGTTATTTGTCATTCACCCTTCTCTTAAGCTGCAGGTAATCAAACCAGAGATGCACCACACCAAAGTGAAATGACAAACATTCCAGAATGGAGAAACACCTCCCTCACACCACAAACCAGTGTCAGCTGACCAACCTCAGGACTGTGAGCACACCTGTGAAGTTTAGATGGGCTTAAACTGCTATTCAAAAAAACACCCCAATACCCCGAGAAATGTTCCTGGATAGTGATAAATATTTAACTTGGCACCTGGAAAGATTATAATTCATTCTAATGGAAAATCTTCTTTATAGGATAATAGGATGACATTTTGCAGGTAATCTTAATGCCTACATTTCAAGAATATCTCTTGGTCCTTCTCAAAATTCCAAACCTCCTAGTTGTCCATGCCCTAGAGAAAGATTATCTATCCAACAATTTCTCCATAAAATGTAACTACAATTTTAACAGTAGACCCTTACTCAGTGCCCTAATTCAGGAGGAAGCAGATAGATATTCACCAAGATAAGCGAATTGTTCCATTAAAAGGGAGTGGAATTAAAAAAGACCAAAAGTAGTCATATGATACATGTTAAACTAGAGCTTTAATTTTTATGTCGAGCTAATGAATAATATTTTTGTTTTAAATATGTAATCTCACTCCTACTATGCATTGTTACTTATTAATGAATGCTGTCTTTGGTCACAAAGTTCCTGTTTTTCCACTCCCTATAAATTCCTGTTCTTCATTTCCTAGCAAGCTCCTGTTTTACTTCTCTCCCTTACATAAAACCTAATAAAACATACACCAGATGTAGAAACCTGAGACCAAGGATAGTCTAAAGATTGGCCATAAGCTCTAGTTTGCAAGTGACCTCAGCCAATAGCATCCCTGTCCCCACAAACATTGTTCTAATTCTAATAAAAATGCTTGCCTCTTTTGTTCAGGAGGCAGATTCAAGATTGCTTTCCTGACTTCTGCCAGCTTAAAAAACATGCTAAAAATCTCTTTCCCTCATTTGATCAATCTTTTTTTTTTTAAGATTTATTTATTTAATTTATCCATTTTAAATCCCCCTCCCCACTCCCACCCCCACCACACTTTTGCTGTTTTGTGCCCATTTGCTGGGCAAGTCTCTGTGTCTGTATCCTGCCCTTTCTTCTCATTCTTCTCCTCCAGTCTTCACCTCAGGTCCTGGTTTTCTGGTGCATCTCATCTTGGTTCACCCCTGTGTCTCTCTCCTGTTTCATCATCATCTTGCTGCATGGCTTGGCAGTGCCTGGCATGCCCATGCGCAGGGCCTGGTGGCATGTTTTATTTTTCTATTTTTATTTTTATTTTATTTTACCAGGAGGTCCTGGGGATCAAATCCAGGTCCCTCCATATGGAAGATAGGCCCCCAATCATTTGAGTCACATCCACCCCCCGTTTGATCAATCTTGGTGTGGACATTGATTCTCTGTGCTGGGTAAGAACCCAGAGAATCCATGGGGCCCCCTTCACTAAAATTCTATGTAAAATACAGCTATTTAAGAAGATTTGAGAAAGTTAGAAGTAGAATATGAACAGTAGAGGGCACAACTTAGCCAATATTTTGATGCTGTCCAGGTGTTGAGCACGTGGAAGTCAAGAGTATTCCTTTGCCAGATATGCTTCATGCCCTTACCAACATCCTGGTTCAGTGCCCAGCCGCTTTCCATCCTTAAGAAGACTTCAGCCTATGAACCTCCAACTCAGGAAGTTTCTATACTTCATCTTCTTGGACATGGTGTTTCTAGTTTGTCCCCTTGCTGAAAACTTCCTGATTCTTCCTCTGGTCCACCTCCTCATCAACTATTGCAGATGTATGACCATAAAGTGGGCTTTGCCCTAGATCATCTTCCTTGTAGATGACATGAAGATCAGTTATATAGTCCTGAACTTTCTCCATGAGGTCATGTTGATTCCAGCACCAGTGAGAATAAGGGATCACTGAGGACATGGATCAGGATAAGCATGACAGCACTGATGACAGTGACACTGACAGATCTGATGGAGAAAGTGAGGGGGATGAATTTGTGCACTGTGATGATAGGGAGAGAGACAATAATGAAGAATGAAGCCAGATCTGAGTGTATGATTCACAGATATGCCTGGAAAATGAAAGGAAAAAAAGAACATAAAGGAACTGACTCTTCTGCAAGCCAAGATGCTCCAAATGTCAGGTCAGGAAATCCCAGAGGAGGGACAAGAATTAGAGGAAGTTTCAGAAGATTATGTTGAAGATGATGAAGATGATTCTGAAGAAGAAAAAAAATCACAAAGACAGCCTAAAGAACAATAGCTTTCTGACAGCACTTCTACAGCTTCTTCATAGCAGCAGTCTCCTCCACAGTCTGTTCCTCCTCAGATACAAGCAACTCCCATACCAGATCCTCTTGGACCACCACCTACACCACCTTTATGGCCACCTGGACCACATCCAGTTCTTCCTAATGGGCCACCTCCCGGTGTTCCTACATTCATGAGGCCACCTGGAATGCCAGGAAAATTAAGGTTTTTACCCAAACTTTTACCTCCAAGACCACCACTGGGCTGACACCTGGGCCTTCCCCAGGTCCACCTTCAGGTCTACCTCATGGCCGTCTTCCTTGGGATCTTTCATCAAGATTAACTCCCCCCACACCTCCAGGTATCCCTCCACCTCATCCTGTCATGATGTGCCCACATTTGGTGCCTCCACTGGGACCTGCCCCAACTGGGCTTTTTCCACCAGCTCCCTAGCCAAATCCAGGGTTTTTTGAAGTGCCCCACTCAATGTGATTCAGCAGCCCAAGGCAGATGATTTGAGTGCATCCAACATTGAGAAGAATGCTAAACCAACCATCAGTGCAAAGTAACAGATCACTAATCCCAAGGCAGAGATTACATGATTTGTTCCCATTGCAATGAGGGTACATCAGGAGAATAAAGGAATTACTGCTACTCCCTAAAGAAAGTCATAGAATGATTCTGGTGTGCCTTTTGCCACAGAAACCCCCAAAGGTGGCCCTTCTGTTCCTGTCTCAATACAAACTAAGGGTGATGTGTATGAAGCCTTAATGAAAGAGATGGAAGGCCTACTGTGACACCTTTTGATGCCAAGATAGGCTTCTGTTAACATCAGTAGTCCATGGATCAAGAGGCTCTTATTAAGGTTAGGTGAAGGAATTACTACTACTGTCAGAGTATTTTCTAATTTCAGTTCAAAGAATCCCAAAATTAATCCTTGCTCAGAATTTACTGCATTTAAGAGAGGGTTTTACATTCAAAATAGATAGACTATTCAAGCAGTGCTGCTAACATGCATTTCCATTCATATCACCATTTTTCATCTCATTTCTTCTGCTTACCCAATTCATTTGTAACATGTATTAGGGGTATCTTAGTTACTTATTTGTTTTCAACCTCCTTACAAAGATAGGTTCATGTGTCAACTTGGCCAGTTAATGGTGCCCAGTTGTTTGGTCACAGAAGCACTGGCCTAATTGTCACTGTAAGAACATTTTATCATGTAAGTCCTCCTCACCTATCCCAGGAATGTCCATAGGATACACCATTCACCAGGACTGTGAGTAATAAATTTGTGAGGCTAACTCCATGTTCTTTGAAGATCTTGGTGGTTGCTTCTCTGTAGGTCAGATATTAACTTGGGAACTGCTGTCCCTGACTTGGGATCCTTAATCACAATGATAATAATCAGATCCTGGGTTGGCAGAGGCCAAGTGGAAACGCTTAATCATAATGACAAGGAGGCTGTGAGTACAACAATGAACAGTGGAATCAAAGCAGTAATCAAAATAGTCTCAGATGCAGAGAATTTTGACATTGGCTAATAGATTATGGGGTACCTAGAAGTAAAATAGATTGGCAGTCTACTTAATTCTTGCTTGATCTGTATAAGCTAAAGAGTTCTAGGTCAAGTTAACAAACTATAACTTAAATTAGGAAACAGAGTCATGGCACCTTAATCAATACCCAGACTTGAGAGAGTTTACAGACCCAGAGCCTCTTGAATGAGGTAATGGCTGGGTCCCATTGGAGAAGGGCCCTGATACACTGCCAGAAATTTATAGTTCTTATTCTTCCCAGCCTTCCCCAGAGACCTATGTTCTTTTACCATGGAAACTGTGCATTGGGGGAAAGGAATGATTGGACATTTTGGGGATTATTAGACACTGCCTCAAAAGTGACATTAATTACAGGAGACCCAAACATCACTGTGGTCCACCTGTCAGAGTATGAGCTTATGGAAGTCAGATGAACAAAGGAGATTTAGCTCAGGTTAATCTAACATGGGTCTATTGTGTCTCCAGAACCATTCTGTGGTTATTTCCCCTATTCAGGATTAAACATACTCAGCAACTGTCAGAGTCTCCACATTGGTTCCTGGACTTGTGAAGTGAGGGTTATTAGAGTAGGAAAGGCCAAGTGGAAGCCATTAGAACTACCCCTACCTAGCAAAATAGTAAATCAAATGCAATAGCAGATTCCAGTATGGATTACAGAGATCAGTGCCACACCAAGCACTTGAAGGATGTAGGGGTGGGGATTCCTACCACTTTGCCATTCAACTTTCCTATTGGTCTGTGCAGAAAACAAATGGATCTTGGAGGATGAGAGTGACTTATCATACAGTTAACCAGGTGGTGATTACAATTGCAGATGTGGTATCATTGCTTGAGAAAATCAACAAACAATTGGTACACTGGTGTGCAGTTATTTATCTGGAAAATGCTTTTTTCTAAATTGATGTTAGTGAGTTTGCTTTCAGCTGACAAAGTCAGCAATATACCATCACTATCCTACCTCAGGGTATATCAACTTCCCAGCCTTATGTCATAATGTTGTTCACAGGGACCTTGATCATCTCTCCCTCTCATGAGACATCACATTATATTGATGACATCATGTTGATTGGACCTAGTGAAGAAAATTTAGCAACTACTCTAGACTTACTTTAAAGACATTTGTGTGTGGAGACAATCCCAACAAAAACACAGGGGCCTTCAACCTCTGTTAAATTTTTGTGTGTTCAGTGGTGTGGGGCATGTAAGAAATCCCTTCTACAGTGCAGGATAAGCTATTGGATTTGGCCCCTCCTATGACCAGAAAATAAAAAGGCACAATGCCTTGGTAGCCTCTTTGGATTTTGGTGACAATATATTCTTCATTTAGGTGTACTATTCTGTCCTATTTACCAAGTAATTAGGAAAATTTCTAGTTTTGAGTGGGAACAGGAACAAGAGGAGTCTCTGTGACAAGTCCAGGCAACTGTTCAAGCAGCCCTGCCACTTGGGCTATATGACCCAGCAGATCCAAAGGTGCTGGAAGTGTCAGTGGCAAATAGAGATGTCATCTGGAGACTTTGGAAAGCCCTTATATGAGGATCTCAATACATACTGTTAGGATTTTGGAACAAAGCCCTGCCATCCTCAGCAGATCACTACTGTCCTTCTGAAAAATAGCTTTTGGCCTGTTACTGGGCCTTAGTAAAGGCTGAACACTTAACCAGTGGCCACCAAGTTATCAACACAACCTGAGTTGAATATCATTAGCTGGGTATTGTCTGGCCCACCAAACCATAATTCCAGGCATGCTCTGCAGCACTCCATCACAAAATGGAAGTGGTGTATACGTGATAGGTCTCAAGCTTGTCCTGAAGGTACAAGTAATTACATGAGTAAATGGCCCAAATGCCCATGGCTTCCACTCCTGGCACATTACCTCCTCATTGCCAGACAATAGATATGGCCTCTTGAAGAGTTCCTTACAATCAGTTGACTGAGGAAGCAAAAACTCGGGACTGTTTTACAAATGGTTCTGCATGAACCACTCAAAAGTGCATAGTTACAGCACCACAGCCCCTTTCTGGGATGTCCTTTAGAAGGACAGTGGTGAGGGAAAATCCTACCAGTAGGCAGAACTTTGAGCATTGAACCTGGTGGTTGTTCTTTTTCTGGAAGGAGAAATGACCATTGGTGCATTTATACATGATTCATGGGCTGTGGCAAATGATTTGGCTGGATAGTCAGGAACTTGGAAAGAACATGATTGGAAAATTGGTGACAAAGACATTGTGGATAGACCTTTCAGAGAAGGCAAATAGCATGAAGATATTTCTGTCTCAAATGAATGCTCACCACAGCATCTTCAGCAGAGGAAGATTTTAATAATCAAGTAGATAAGATGACCCATTCTGTGGATACCTGTCAGCCTCTTTCCCCTGCCACTCTTCTCATTGCCCAATAGGCTCACAAACAAAGTGGCCATGGTAGTAGGGATGCAAGTTTTCCATCAGCTCAGCAACATGGACTTCCCCTTACTTGGCTACAGCCACTTCTGAGAGCCCAATCTACCAACAGCAGAGACCCACACTCAGATCCTGATACAGCACCACACCCTGAAATGATTTGTCTGCTTCCTGATGGTAGGTTGACCACATTGGACCTCTTCTGTCATGGAAGGGACAGCAGTTTGTTCTAATTAGAATAGACACATACTACAGATATGGGTTTGCCTTCCCTGCACACAATCCTTCTCCCAAAACTACCATCCATGGACTTGCAGAATGCCTTTATGATATTCCATACAACATTGCTTCTGATCAAGGAACCCACTTCACAGCAAATGATGTGTGGGAATAAGCACTTGCTCAGGCAATTCATTGGTCTTACCAGGTTCTCCATCATCCTGGAGCAGCTGGTTTGATAGAATTATGGAAAGGCCTTTTGAAGACTCAATTATGGTGCCAATTGGGTGACAATTCTTTAAAGGGCTGGGGTAATGTTCTCCAGGAAGCTGCATATGCTCTAAAGCAGCATCCCCTTTATGGTGTTGTTTCTCCCATAGTCAGGATTCATGGGTCCTGTCCTGGCAACTTTAATCTCTGCTGGCCTACAAGTCTTAGTGCCAAAAAGAGGAGTGCTTCCACCAGGGAACGCAACAAGTATTCTATTTAAATGTAAGTTAAGACTGCCACTTTGACACTTCAGGTTCTTTGTGCTTCTGAATCAACAGACAAAGAGGGGAATTACTATACTAGCTGGATGATTGATCCTGACTATGAAGGAGAAATAGGACTGTAACTACACAATGGAGTTAAGAAAGAGTATGCATCATAATACAGGAGATTCCATGGGGCATACATAAGTACTAGCACACCCAGTGATTAAAGTCCATAAAAAACTGCAACAACCCAGTCCAGGCAAGACTATCAATATCCTGGAAACTTCAAGAATGAAGGTTTAGGTCACCCCACCAAACAAAGAACCATGAGTAGCTAAGGTGCTTGCTGAGTGTAAATGGAACATGAATTTGGTACTGAAAGAATGTAGTGATGACTATGAACTATGACCATGTGACCAGTTACAGAAACAAGG
>JAQZBX010113304.1:0-10121 GCA_029593785.1 Cabassous unicinctus | reverse complement strand
AGGCCGGCCCTGGGCGGGCATTGGCGGGCACCCCAGCCTGCCAGGCCCCAGGCCTTGCCTGCCGTGCTGCTCCTTCCCTCCTGGCCCCCCCCCACACCACTGCCACCCCAGTGGGGCCCTCATGGCCATGCTCTCTCCTGTCTCCTCTGCAGGCTGGTGGTTCGTGAGCACCTCTGAGGAGCAGGGCTGGGTCCCTGCCACCTACCTGGAGGCTCAGAATGGTACTCGGGACGACTCAGACCTCAACACCTCCAAGACTGGGGAAGGTAAGGGCCTGCAGGTTCCAGGGGAGGGGGAGTCACAAGGCAGGGTAGGGCCTGGCTGCCTCTAGGGTTCCCAGGAATTTGCGCCAACCCCATTCCTGGGCCCAGGAGTGAATCCAGCCCTCCTGGAGGCAGTTCTCCCTCTCTTCTCCTGAAAACCATCTGCCAGTCAGAATCCCTAAAGAGAGTTGGGCCGTGTCCCAGCCCCTTCCCTCAGGACCCCCTCTCACTGAGGCCGCCCCACACGCTCACCTCCCTCCCCAGCCTGTTCCTGTAGACCCCACCTGTGGCTAAAAACAGAGGGTTCATTCCTTGACGTGTGGCTCTCAGGGCAAAGACTGTGGGGCAAAGACTGAGGAGAACGTTCCTAGGGCTAGGTGCCCCACAGCTCCCTCTCCCCGAGAAACCCTCGAGAGGACCCGTGGAGACCTGCCTTTGCTTTCCCTACCCCCCGTCAAGCTCCCTGCCCCAGGGCTGTGCGCTCACAATTGCTGCTGTGTGTTCGTGTCATGCTCAGAAGCCTCTGGACTGCATGTCCGTTAGCCTGGCCAGGCTTGGAGGCCAGGTCCTTTGGTCCATTCCTAGTGTGTAGGGACTGAGGAGTAGCTCAGGTATTTGCAGAATCAGCCTCTCTGATTAGCTAGTGAGGTCTCTCTGGATCTTGCCCACTGCTTTTCAAGGGCTCGTGCCTCCTTCCCCCAGGCCTGCGCTGCCATCGGCAGTCCAGCTGTGGGCCCGGCTCTTCCTAGCTGCCTGCTCCTGATGCCTTCCAAACCTCCCGTGTCCTGGCAGCAGGACCACTCTCCCTAATGGCCAGTGGGGACGGTCCAGAAGGGCGTGTCTAAGAGTCGGAGGGATGGAGGCCTGCCACCCGGGACTCAGGCCACCTCCAGGCTGGCCCCTCCTCCCCACCCCCTCCCCACTGCCCAGGCCAAAATAAGCAGCTTGCAAAGCGCCAGCTCCTTATTCATCCTTCCCCTAGTGTCAGTCACTCGCGGGTGGTTGGACCCCACCCTTCCTTCCGTGTAAACGTTTCATTTCAGCCCCAGATCAGAGCCCTGGCCCCCGCCACGAGCTCCCACCTGGTGACAAATTTCCAGGAACTAGATCTGGTAGGAAAGGGGGCTCATGGGTGCAAGCCTTGGGGCTGCATCTTATCCCTGAGTCCTGGGCGCTGCAGCGAGGAAGGGTCTTAGCCCCTGAACTGGGTCTGCTCTGGCTGCCGCCGGGCCACTGGCTCTGCTCCCTACCTCTGAGAAATAACCAGAGCAACGGTGTATGATGCCTCAGAGCACCAGCCCTCAGCTTAGTGCTTTAAGTGCCCTTGCAACTTCCCTGGGAGGACATGTCGCTATCCGTTTGTCCAGATAGGGGAACTGAGGTGCAAAGATGTTTGGTTATGAGTTTGTCCTCAAGAGGCTAGAAACTTCCTCCTTCGGTCTTCCCCACTGGGCCACCCAGCCTGTCCAGGAAGCATGTGCCTGTAAGCAATGAAGGCAGCTCTAGGCCCAGCTCTGGGAGGGTTGGAGCCCCCGACTGGACAGGCTGCACAGGGGAGGTCAGAGCAGTGATGCTGGGCAGATAGAGGACCAGGACACCAAGGAGGCAGAAGTCCAGGGCAGGAAAGAGCCTAAGGGGGCATGGGCAGGCGCCAGCCTGGTTGGACAGAGTGAGCGGTAGCCAGGCCATGGAGGACTTGGGACTTGGCAGAGTTCAGAACCAGGCAGCCAGTGCAGGCTCCACCTGAGGGAGTGCGTGCTGGCTCAGCATCTGCTCCCAGCTGACCCTCCTTTAAAGCAGGTCCTCTGCCTGCTTTCAGTAGACCCGTGTGCCTGTGTGCCCCTGGCAGCAGCTGGGCAGCTGTGGGTTTCACCATCATCTCTCAGGCATCTCCCGCCCAGCTCTGCAGGAGCTTTGGCATGTCTGCCGGACCCTCCACACCTGCACCCTGCACCCAAGACATGAGCCCAGCCTGGTGCCCTCTGTGGCCGTCTCTGCCCCAGCTCTGTTGCCATCCCAGTGACGGTCCCCTGTGCCTGCAGGCAGGAACTGGAAGCCTCTGTCCTATCAAGGCCTCCCTACCAGCTCATGCTCGTTACTTTGAAAAGAGACAATGGGCCCTTCTGGCTTATTTCTGTTATCAGACCCTCTGGACTATGTTCACTTTTCTCCTGAAGCTGCTGTGTAGAATTCAGAAATGTGAGTGGTGAAGGGCGGGGGCTCGTGAGAGCCTTTCCCTCCACATCTGCCAGGGCCTTTAGGGAACTGTCAGCTCCGTCACCCTACGCAGGTGAGAAAGGGAAGCCCAGAAAGGTCATGTGGCCTCCACAGAGCCCCCAGGCTCATCTGTGGCAGAGCCAAGTCCAGAACCTGCATCCTGGCCTGGGCCCCTGGGCCCCACAGCCCCCTATGCTGGCCTGCTTTCCTCCTGGCAGGCTCACACTGGGGCCACACACTCCCTAGGGCAGGTGCATCCCCAGCTGAAAGTTCCCCGACACCCAGACCCTCTCCCTTCTGGCCGGACCTTCCCCGTTGTTGGCAGCAGAGGTGGGAGGGAAGAGCGCCAGACTGGGCGCAGAGTCCCTGGGCACGTCAGGGCCATGGGGCCAGGCTGCCCTGACACTCAGCTCTGTGGCCTCAGAGTTGCTTATGCCCTGTGCCTGTTTTCCTGTTTGTAAAATGGGGATAGCACCAACCATGGGAGGCACATGGTGAGAGCACAGTGAATGTCAGTTATCATTGGGCGGCCCTGGCCTGTGCAGCCACGAGGTATCAGACAGTCCCTAGTTATGTCCCACATGGCCCATTCAGCCCTACTCCTCTCAGGCCAGGGCCAGAGGTGTCACTCCATATGGGCGATGAGAAAGCAATGGAGGGGAGCCCAGCCAAGGTGCCCAGGGAGCTGGTGGTGGGGCCAGGACAAGCACCCATTCCTCCTAACCTATTGTCCAGGCCTCCTGCTCACAAAAAACAGGTCAGGTGGACCATGCTTCTCCTTCCGGAAAAGCAGATACTTGCAGAAAGCCTCCGTGGGATGTGCCTGGCCAATTTCACTTTAACTCCAACTGCCAGCCTCTCTCCTGCAGACCCGGGCTGCCTCGCACCCTCCTGCTGCAGTGCCAGGAGGTGGGCCCCCTTGGTGGCCCGGAGCCCTGGCCTGGCACCCATTCCACCTGGGAGTCCTGTAGGAAGATGGGGCACCTGGAGCGGGGGTCTGAGTAGGGGTGGTCTAGGTGGAAGGGGTCTCAAGCAGTGAGAAGCCGGGGAGGGAGGTCGTCTGTCTTCAGAAATCCAAGTGGGTGACATGCAGAGAAGGCTCAGTACCAGGGCCGGTAGCATCCGCCTGCGTGTGCGTTCATTCAGCAAACACTTCTCGGGGCCCAGCCATGTGCCAGGTACTGTGTGAGGCCCTGGGAGTGCAGAGATGAAGGGCAAGGTTCTTGCCCTCAGCAACCTTGACCCAGGGGGCAATGACTGAGGAAGCACAGATATAAGCAGAATCCAGCATGCTAAGAGCTTCAAGGACCACAAGGGGGAGACCCCAGATCTCTCTTGGGCTTGTTTACTCTTCTTCACGTGGTGCCCAGTACGTGGTGGCAAGTTCTCAATCAGTATTTGGTGAGTGAGTGGCTAGCAGACGGATGTCTGAGAGCCCAAATGCTGGGGGACTCCAGGCCTTCTGGAACCAGCACTGTCTAGTGCTGGGGGAGTCATCTCACCATCTCTGGGGACAGCAGTTGGGGGGCTTCCTTGCACTGTACTGGAGCTGGAGACCTTTTCCTCTTTAAAGTGCTGGAGTCTGAATTCTTTAGTCCCCTCCTAGGCTCAGGTGCGTGAGCCTCGAGGTCTGGCTTTGGTTGAATTTCTCCCCACATGCCCACCCAGCATACTGCCTGCTGAACCCACCCTATCCAGCAGGGTGTACCCCTCAAGCCCAGAACAGGCAGTGGTGGCCTGGGAGGTGGGCCTTCTCTCCCACCCCACCCCACCCCACCCCATCTCATCCTCATCTCCATTCTCTCCGACGGTTCCTGTCGGCCGTGTGTTCCGTCGCCATCTCCCACACCAGTGTCCAAGAGACGCAAGGCCCATCTGCGGCGCCTGGATCGCCGGTGGACCCTGGGCGGGATGGTCAACAGGCAGCACAGCCGAGGTGACCGCGGGAGCAGCTTCTAACCCCACAGCGAGCAGCACCTCTCTCTCTCACTAACCCCTCGCCATCCTCCTTCCAGGGCCTGCTCCTTTCCGCCTGCGGCCTCCTCTCGGGCCAGGCTTCTCTCACCTTCTGCAGCTGGGAGGGGCAGGGGCGCTGCTGGGGAATCGGGGTGACACTTCGGGCGGCTCTGGCTTCTGCCAACTTCCTGGGCAGAGGTCATGAGACTTAGGAAACGGTTGTGGGTCCTCTGAAGCAGGAGGGGGATGAGAGGGGCCAGCTGGACCTCTAAGAAGAGGCCACCTTTGTCCTGAAAACTGCAGATTATGGGAAGTGAGCACTTTTAACTCTGCGTGGGCTGTTCCAGTCGCCCCCACCCTTGCTGCCTCCCTCCTCTGACAGGGCTCCCTTGGCCAAGCTGTTCTAGCAGTTACTTGGGAACAGGGTGGGAAGGACCAGCCCACAGCCCTCCTCCTTCCGCCAGCTCCAGGGAAACCAGAGAGGCAGCAAGAGCCAGAACAGCCTGGCACCAGGGCACCTCCCCAACAGGCTGTGGGCGAGACGTCGGGTCCCGCTGGGAGCCTCTGGCATCTCCCAGCAATGGATGTTGGGACTTTGGGTGGTGGGGGCAGAGCAAGAGAATTCCAAGGAGGCTCATGGCCTGACACACGGGCTGCTCCGGGAAACGGAGACATTTGCTAGCTCAGAGCTTTCTGGTCCAGAGCCTTTCCAACACCCAGGAACTTGGGAGGGAAGGCAGAAGAGGTGTGGGGTGAACCTCTGAGCAAACCCCTAAACATCTCCAGACCCCCTGGGCCAGTGGGTGGCCAGTTTCTCCTGCCTTGCAGAAAGAGCCCTGAGTGTGCTCTGGGCTGTGAGCACGCGGCTGAGGAGCTGCCCATTGCCACCGAGCAGGACGCATAATAAGTACTGGCCTTGAATGCCTGTGACTTGCACCCTCAACTGATCACACTCCTGGACTCCCTCCCCCAAAGAAGCCAGCTCCTGGATGCTGGACCTCAGAGAGCCTGCTTTGGTGTCTGCCCCCAGCCTTGGGCAGCAGGACACCTGGACTCTGTCAGACTGAGAGCGCTGGCCGTGAGGAGCCAGTGCTCCCCGGGGCCTCCACTCCCCATTCCCTCAGCCAGCCAGGCCCTGGGGGTTGCTCTAGGGCAGGGGCACGATCATGGAAACGGCAGAAACAGCAAAGGCCACCCGGCAGCTAGAGAGTTGGGACAGCATGGGGGAGGACTGGGATGCCGCCCTAAGCCCTGGCAGCAAAGCAGAGCAGGGATGCAGGTTTGGCCTTCCTCCACCCCCTTCAAGCATCTGCTCCAGACACCATCACACGCTGAACCACCAAACACGACTCTGTCTCCACAAGCCCACAGCCCCACAGACACCACCTCCGGAGCCTTGCACAGGCAACCCATAGAGTGCCAGCACGCTGATGGCCACAGGTGTGAGCCAGTACACCAGGACCTCCAGCCCACACACAGCCACACAGCCGCACACATATAACTCCACCTAGGCAACCACAGAACTATTCACATGTCATTCACCCCGTCACAAACACACCATACTCATAACTGCGCCTGGTCGTGTCTCATACACACCTCTGCAGCAGCGCCCACGAGTCTCCTCGTGCCAAGCTCATATACACAGGAAATGCAGTCACAGCTATGAACACCCAGTGATAGATGTAGGCACAAGTACCCAGCCAAGTGCATAACCCTCCAGTCACACACACACGAGCAGATCACTACTCCTTCCCTCTCCCTCAAACTCAGTCCCGCTTCCTCTCTCAAATAAGAGACTGAAACATAATTTTCCAGCCTTAGCCCTATGGGTTAAGTCCAGTCAGGCAGCCAAGAAAAACTTGAAGCAAGTTGGCTGGGAGAAGCTTCCCTGCACACGGCGGTGCTGGTGGGGGGCAGCAGGCAGTGGGTCATCGAATAGCTGGACAAGAGAAAAGCAGTGCTCCCCGGGGCCTCCACTCCCCATTCCCTCAGCCAGCCAGGCCTTTGGAATCAAATGGTCTCTCGCAGTGGGGTTGGGTGAGTTGGGGCCGGGAAGGGAGTGGGGAGATTGCTGACAGTGGGGAAAGTGTTTGGAAAGAGGAGGCTCTGTGGTTTGGAAACTACAGGACTCTCCAGCCCCTGCCTCCAAAACCAGAACAGGCCTGTCCACCTCCCCCCAGCCACCCACCCAGCCAGCGGCCTGGCATACCCTCCCGGGGCGGAGATGCCACCCATCCTAACAGAGAGACCATGGCCCAGTTACCTTCCAGAAGCCCTAAGTAGCCCCCAAAGCCCCTTGGGCTCCCAGCCCCCTCTTCCCTCAACTGTTGCCTAAGGGGCATGTCTTCCAGAGACGCTGACCAAAACTGAGTCCACTGAGACCTCCCAGCTGGACGTCCTCCTGCCTGGCTCCTCCAGATGGGGTTTGTAGCATGGGACCTCTCCCTCAGGGAGACCTGGGAGTTTGGAGACCTGGGAGCCACATGGCCCATGCCCACCTGGAGATAAGCCACCCCTTTGCCAGCTGAGCCAAACCCTGGCAGAAAGTCAAGGCCCCAAACACAAATTAGAAGAGTTGGTCTGACTGCCTTGCCCTGTCTGGGACCAGGCACTCAGAATTCTCATCACCTGGAACCTACAGTGACCAGGGCAGGACAAGCCTCCCAGCCAGCCCAGAGGTCTTACCAAAAGCACCTCAACTTGCAGATATCCATAGTTACAGCAGCCCCAGGGGCCTCTGGGAACACAGGGCCTTTGGCAGGGAGTAGCTCAACTCACTGGCCAAAACTGATAACTTTGCCCACCCAGCAATGGTTGGGGAAAGCAGGGCACGTACGTGGCCCAGGGGCCTCTGTCCTGAGACACACACCAGGGGGCTGTGGGGGGCTGCTGCTTGGGCCTGGCAGCCCGAGGAGACTGGGCCCACATGAGATGGCTGTGGGCTCTGTCCTTGGCCATGAGGCAGGGCAGGCTCCTCTAATCTTCCCAAGAGAAGGACTGTAATTTTTCTCTGCAAAAGCAACCTTGCCTAGAAAAACTTTAATGATGGCTTCCTGCTCGAACCACAGGATTTTTAAAAATAGCCCAGCTGAACAAAGACAAAGTGTGGAGCCCAGGCCTCGCCTCACCCTAACCTCAGAACTCTGGATCCCTGGGGACTGGCGCTGCCTGTCTGGCCACTGCCCGGGCCAGGGTTTCCCGTGCTTCACTGGAAAAAGGAGCAGGACTGGGAACCAGGCAGGAGAGCAGAGGACTGGCCAGTCGAACACTGAACTTTCCAAAGGCCCAAGCCAGAATTTGGCTAGAGGTGTCCGAGGAGCTCTCCCCAGCATGGCTGGATTGGAATCTGAAAGCTTCCAGGAGCAAGGCCCTCCCCAGGTCAATGCTAAGAAAGGCCTGCAGTCACAGAGGGCATGCTGAAGGGTTTTGGAGGCCCCAGTGGCCATCGCCCACCTTTTGCTCTGTGGCAGCATTTCACATTTCAGCCAGGAACCACAGCTCTGCTCTCACAGCCTGGCAGGGCACTGCCTCCACCCCAAGGGGAGCTGCTACCTGGGCCAGCACAGGGCCGCAGACAGGATCCTGGTTATCCAGGGAAGAAGGAGCAGGAGGTCCCTCCCGCAGCAGGGCTCAGACAGGCTGTGTGTCGGGATCCAGCCAAGGAGTCCAGGGGGTGATCGTCACGGCTGGGAGCCTGGAGGGGCAGGTGGCGTAGAGACCAGTGTTCTGCGTCAGCATCCTGCTGCTGAGCCCACCGAAAGCCTCCCACCCACTGCTCCTGCTCAGCCCTGCCTTTTTCTTTTGTGATGCAGTCAACAGGCCCTTTGGAGCACCTACTGTATGCAGGCATCTGCTGGGCACTGTCTCAGCCCCAGGGGAGCACCCAGGCCAGAGGGGACAGCAGGGTTCAGGGGGCCCCTCCCAAGGCATGGCCTGATCTCCAGTCCTCGCCTCCTCTCTCTGCTCCTTGTTCTCCCAGAAGGCGAGGGTGGGAAGTGTGGCCCTTCCTGAGCCAGTCCTCTAGGGAGGGCCTCCCCCTGGGAAGCATGCTGTTTTCAGCCAGCCAGATGTGGGCAGAAGCAGGCAGAACCAGGGAGCGCCTGCTCTGGATCTGCCCGGTATGGGCTTCCTGGGGACAGGCCTAGCTGGAGCCCAGGAGAAATGGAAGAAACACCTCCCCGGAAGCCTGAGCAAGAACCCACGTGGGAGGCGCCAGGGCCTCCTGCCAGGAGGGAGGTGGAAGGAAACCAGGGAAGGCACCGTGTTGCTCCAGCCTCCCCATGACTGTCCCTCCCAAACTTCCTGAGTGTAAAGGGGCCTCCTTACTGCCCTGGGAAGACACTAAACAAGACTCGCCCGCACACGTGAGAACAGAGAAGGCATCTCCCCAGAGGGCCTTTGCAGAGGCTGTGGGGTCGAATCGGACCCTTACCTTAAAACACATGTAACCATTCCTAGAGAGCTAGTAGTTCCAGGGAATCCTTGTGGGGAAATTCCCAGGTCAGGAGTGGCCTGGACCCGGCTGCTCAGGGAAGGCTTCGCTGAGGAGGTGCCTGGGAGCCACCTGGAGGTCAGAGGGAGGAGGAAGGCTCCAAGACAGAGAGGCGGGCCGAGGGCTGGCAGATCAAGTCCAGGACCTCGGACTGAGTGATACACTCAGGGCGGGAGGGGCCCCAAGGCCTTCAGGGGACTCCAAGGTCTGGACTCAAACTTGACAACTCAGGCCCCAAGAAGGACAGGTTTCTCGTCACCCTGCCCTCAGCCCAGCATCTAAGCCCCCGTGAACTCCAGCCTCCAGCAGCCTGGCTGCCACTCTCAGGTGGAGAGGCTGGGAGAGCCCGGACTGGGCTGCCCAGGGCCCTGCCGGCAACCTAGGCTTCCTGGTTTCCCTTGGTGCACACTGGGAGCAGCAGTGACCCCTGCTCCCCTGACCTCCCTGCCCCCAACCTTCCCTTCCCTGGAAAAACCAGAGGCTGGCCCAGCGCCCCTTGGCAAGCAGCTAAGCCAGGCCGGGGGAGGCAGGGCACGGGAAGATGGACCCACACCCCAACCTCAAATAATCATCCTTTCTGGCTACCCCTACCACCCACAGAGGAGAAGTACATCACTGTGCAGCCTTATACCAGCCAAAGCAAGGACGAGATTGACTTTGAGAAGGGCGTCACCGTGGAGGTGATCCGGAAGAATTTGGAGGGCTGGTGGTACATCAGGTAAGAGCCCAGCGGCCACAGAGCCAGGTGCCTCTCTCCCTCCCTGGCCCTCCCAGGCCCCGGGTGCTGACCAGCAGAGTGGGCGCCAAGTTGCCATGGCCCCCAGATGGGTTAGTTACTGACAGTTCCAGCTCCACACAGCCCAATAGCCAACCGGAGAGTGCTCAGCTTGCAGTGTCTCCCGGGACACGAAAGGCAGGGCCCGAGCCACGGCCAGCAGGGCCCAGGGCCCTGGCTCAGCTTGCAGGCTGTGGTGCAATCCCTTCTCATGCATCTGCCAAAAGGGTTCCGCACATCTGAATTTGGTTTTCTGCGTCCGGCCTTGGCAGCTGGGCACGCTGGGCAGCTGGGCTGCCTAGAGCTCTGACATTCAGGCTCCTTGCTGAGGTCCCAGCAGGCGGCCTCTACCGCCCGCAGCTCAGCACTCTGCGCCTGGCTGTGGGCTTCTGGCCTCCACGTGTCCGGCAGATGCAGG
>JAQZBX010113303.1:0-10122 GCA_029593785.1 Cabassous unicinctus | reverse complement strand
AGTTTGAGTGAAAAATAAATAAAAGGGAGAAAGAGAAAGCCAAAATAACACCCATTAGAATGGTGGTTATTAAAAAAACAGCATACTGTAAGTATTGGAGAGGATGTAGAAGAATGGCAACTGTCATCCACTGCTGGTGGGTTTGTGGAATGATCCAGCCACTGTGGAGGACAATTTGGCAGTTCCTCAAAAACTAACTCTAGATCTTCCATATGATCCAGCGATTCTACGGCTGGGTATATACTCGGAAGAATTGAAAGCAAAGACACGACCAGATATATACACACCAATGTTCACAGTGGCATTGTTCACTATTGCCAAAAGTTGGATTCAGCCCCAGTGCCCATCAATAGATGAATGGATAAAAAAAACTTGATACAAACATACGGTGGAATATTACTCAGCTATAAGAAGGAATAAAGTGCTAACAAACAGAATAACATGGATGAATCTTGAAGACCTTATGCTGAGTGAAGCAAGACAGGCATGGAAGAATGAACATTAGATGACCTCACTGATCTGAATTGAGGAAAATGAGCAGCCTCTGAGAATCATTGTCTAAAAGACAGGTTAACGAGGGAGAGAAAGATAAGAGAAGGTTGTGAGCCATCACCCATAAGGACATAATCTAAGGTTAAGTGAAATATTTGCATATTCAAGGATAGGACAGGTTGGTAGTGATATTACTGGGTTTGGTGGTAAAAGGTTGACAGGTGGGAGATTAGGAAGTGTGGGTTAAAACACCCAGGACACTGGGGGAAGAGATAGCAGAGGGACCAGGTGAGCACTGGATTTGTTTGTATATGGTTGAAAGTGCAGGGGTAGGAATGCTCTTATATCTATATGACAAGGGAGTGTCACTGGTTTCGGGTGTTGGTTGGGGGGGCATTCAGGATATGGCACATCTGGAGTAGGTTTCTGGGGAGTGTCTGAGTGTTCATCCTGTAATAATGTGTTGTGTCTGTGGGTGAAGTCCCACACGGTGTGTGGGAAAGAGATGGACTCACATCCTTGTGGGGACTGATTCACCCAGAAACACATGGGTGTATCTTATAAGCAATGGTGGATTCTAATAGGGGAGGACAATCAACATGTCAAGTCCTCTTGTTGCATACAACTATGAATCTTGTTATCCAATGAGTCAAGATAGGGGGTATTATGTGCCCTAGGGGAATGGGGAGGGAGGAACAGAATACCTCAAACAGGGGCTATTTAGTGGCCAGGGGAAATGTTTTTCATTACCTTACAGTGATGGACACAAAACATGGTAAATATCATAAAAAATTATTAAATTTTACCATTTAAAAGGTAAACTATACTGCAAACCATTGAGAATGCTTGGTAGCTGTGTTTCACTATCTGTATAACAGTTATAACAATACTACCATCCACATACAAAAAGGTTTTAATATGGGGTAAGGAAAGGTTGGGTATATGAGAGTTTCTAGTATTCAGTGTTTGACTTTTCCGTCACCTAAATCTTCTTTGAAAATTAAATGAAAATTGGGGAGACACTGGAGAGTGAGAGGGAGAATGTGCCACACTACAGACTGGACACCCAATAATGCAGTGATAAAAGGAAAAATGATTATAAAGCATTTTTAATTTTTTTTTCACATTTTTAAAATATCCCAATCCTTTAATTTTATTTTATTTTTAGAGTTTTTTTAAGTTTCCATGTATTTTATATCTTACATTTAAACATTGCTATTTGTTCATTTTCCTATTAATTGTATTTGGCCATTATATGGGCTTCATCTTTAAGGAAGATTTGGATCACAGAAGGGTTACAATGGAGTCAGGGGAGGATCATTGGTGGGTGTGTCAGGATGGGGGTTTCATGGGAAGAAGTGTACCTGAATATACATAAAAGATATATAAAATTATCAAATGATCAAACAGTGGGGCATGGTCACAGTGGATGGAGAATCACTCTATATAAAATTATCAAATGATCAAAGGGTGGGGCATGGTCACAGTGGATGGAGAATCACTCAATAAATGAGAGAATACTGTATTCCCAACCTGGAGAGCTCAACCACATTCTGCGAGCAAGCAGCAACAGTCCCCCAATGCAGGGGCCGTGTCTAGCAAAGGAGGATGATCCACTAATGGGTTTCTGTTATTGATGAATGGCCTTATGAATCTTTGCTCTTGTAATTGAAATTTAGCCTATTGTTATGGAGAGCCTAAGAGTTGCCACTTGAGAGCCTCCTTGTTGCTCAAATATGGCCTCTCTCTAAGCCAAACTCAGCATATGAATGCATTACCTTCCCCCCAGTGCTGGACATGACTTGAGGGGATGAGTCTCCCTGGCAATGAGGGTTTAATACCAAGGGCCAACTGGCAATATGACTGGAAAAAGACCTTGAATAAAAGGGGGAAAAGGTAAAAACAAAGGAGTTTATATGCCTAAGAGACTTCAAAGAGTGTCTGGAGGTCATCCCAGAGGTAATGCTTACACATACCTCAATAGGATCTCATAGAACACCAAAGTGGGTATCACCCAAAAAACAGGGGGTCCTGAGTGCTCTGGAGACACCCAGGTCCTATATAATGGGGGATAGCTCCAGAGGTTGATGCCTTATCAGTGGGCTCTACTTTGGAATCTGTGCTCCTGGGAGTAACAGAGTTGGATTCAAATAAGTCCTCCCTGCACATGGTCAATCAGTTCCTTCTATTCAATGTTATATTTGGTGCAGGGGTTTGTAGGTGCACTTCCAGAGACTGGAGTTTTTGGCCTACACATGATCAAGCTGGGACTGGAATCTCAGTGGAGCTGCAACTACTAGTCTACAGTTCAATGGACTCACATAAGACACCTGGTACCTAGATGATGATGGACAACTTCCATCCCAGGGAATGGAGAGAGTCTGCAGCTGCAGGCATGATAATGCTATCCATCTTATCCATGGGATATAAACTCCCTCTCACTTGGAGTTGGAGTGGACTTCAGCATCCCAGACTCCTCAGATTAGGGAAAGAGCTATGGACTAGAGTTGACTTACCAGTATTCTGTTATAGACATATTGTGATTCAAGCAATGGAAGAAATTACAACATTGATGTGGAGCCAGTGGCCACTGGATGCTTTTGGGGCAGGGAGAGGGAAAAGCAGTTGTAAAACTGGGGCTTTTTTGGTACTTGGGAATTATCCTGAGTGACATTACAATGACAGATATATGCCATTTCACTTCACCATATAGCATGCATAACTGTGTGGAGAGTGTGAGGTCTACAATGTGAACTATTATCCATGCTTAATGACAAAGTCCCAGGATGTGTATATCCATTGCAGGTGATGTGCCACACTAATGAAAGATGTGTATGTGGGAGGTTGTGTGGGGTGTGGGAGGTGTGGGTTATGGGAATCCTGTAATTTTTGTGCAACATTTATGTATTCTAAGCATGTTTTAAAATATTTTAAAAATTAAAAAAATGAAAAATAAAAACAGAAAAGTTGAAAAAAAAAGCAATAAAGAGAATTAACAAAAAGAAAAGAAAGAAAGAAAGAAAATCTCTAGAATGAAGTTGAGGAAATGATGCCACATGGAAAGGAGACTTTTCACTGTAAAACTTCAATTACCTTTTGAATTTTATGTGAAATGCATGTATCTTATATTTTAAAAATAAATAAAATATTGGCAGAACATTAGTGCTATCTTAATACAGATTAGTTTTAAGCTAATATATTGACCATAATCTTTAATTAATTTTTTATTCTTTGTCCTTTCTTTGTAATTTGGGTGTCCTTGCGGAATGGAGGAAGGAATGATTTAGATAATACCTCGTAAAAAAACTTGGATCTGCTACTTCCTCTTTCAATATATTTTCCTGTAAATTCCAGGCAATTTGCAAATTCATAGAGGAAGAATCTAGAATATAGGTTACCAAGGGATGAGTTGGGGTTAGGGAATATGGAGTTAAGTATAATAATATACAGAGTTTTTATTTAGGATGATGGAAAAGTTTTGGTAATAGATGGTGGTGATGTTAGCATGACATAGTGAATGTAAAAAACTGTATTGTTATATATTTGAATGTAGTTAAAAGATGGGGGTTTTAGATTGCATACATGGCAACAAAACATAAAACAACAACAAAACCCCAGTATTCTGCTGATGTAGTCCAGTGGCAGGTGCTTAAATTTTTGTATAAGCTAATGGTAAAGTTTCTTGCATTTAGAAAGATTATCCCCATTTTATTTAATAGTTGATATTATTGTGACACTTTGTGTCCTGATATTTTTGTTTGGAAAATGACATCATTTCATTCCCAGGGCTCAGGCTGTGTGTGCAAGTGCAGTAAAAAGAAGGGTGAGATGAGATTGGATTCATGAATAGGTGGGAATTCAGCAGACAGAAGGAAGAAGGATAGCCTGGGAGAGGTGGAAAGTAAGAGGACAGTGCACCCTTGGCCTGAGGAATGGCTGCAACATTGCCCATGGTGGCAGGTGCCAATATAACACTTATAAGACAGTTCATAAGCTTTGACATATGTATAGGGCCATGCATCTGTCATGGCCCTATCATACAGAACATCTCTAAAACCCCCAAAATGCTCTGTAAAACTATAAAACTATACAGCACAAAATGTAAACTATAATGTAAATTATTGACTTTGGTTAATGGCAAAGCTTCAGTATTGGCCCATCAATTGTAACAAATGTACCTCACTAATGTAAGTCATAATTACAGGGGAAAATGTTTAAGTAGGGGTGGTTATATGGGAATCCCCTATACTTTTTTGCAGTTTTTTTGAATCCCGTAAAATTTTGTTTCACACACATGTTTTTAGGAGGTATGTGGGCTTGTACCTGGGAACTTGTACAGGCAAAGCAGGTGCTCAACCACTGAGCTATACCAACTCTCTGGAATCCCCTATACTTTCTTTTAACAAATTCATTTTATTGATACATATCAATAAAGCATAAATACATCCAAAATGTACAATCAATGGTATTTGGTACAATCATACAGTTATGCATTCATCACTCCAGTAATGCTTAGGACATCTTCATTATTCCAACAACAATAACAATACCAAAACACAAAAATCAAGCAATCACCAAAGAAACAAAATTCATCACCTCTCAATCTCTCTATGCTTCCCCTGCCATACATAGCTGCTTTTCTGTTTCATTCTCTCTAATTTATTTGTATTTATATTTTGTAAAAAACAGTCTTATATATGCAATATCTCCCATGTTCATATTTTACATGAGGTTTCACTATGTTATATTGTCCCAAATTACATTTTTAGCTTTCTTTATAGTAATATAAATGTCCTTTGGCATTCCCTTTCAACCACTATAATACCCACATAATAGCTCTGCTAGTCACTAACAGCATGATGCTCTCTCAATATTTCTTATCATTTCAAAGATTTACAAACAATTACTTAATCAGTTCTGCATGTATTAACTATCAGCTTTCCATTCTACCCTCATTCTATTTTCCAGTGACCTATAGTCTAATTATTAATTCCATGAGTTTACATAATATATTTAGTTCATAATAGCACAATTTTACAGAAGTTATCCTTTTGTGTCTGGTTTGCTTCACTCAACATAATGACTTCCTGGCTCATCCATGTTGTCATATGCTTCATGACTTCATTTCTTCTTACCACTGTGTAATAGTCCATCATATGTATATGCCACATTTTATTTATCCATTCATTGGATGATGGATACCTGGGTTGTTTCAAATTTTGGCTAATGTAAATAATGCTGCTATAAGCATCAATGTGCAGATGCTTATTCATATCACTGCTCTCAGATCTTCTAGGTATATACCTAGCAGTGATATTGCTGGATCCCATGGCCAGTCTATATTTAACATCCTTAGAACTGCCAAACAGTCTTCCACAGTAGCTGTACCATTCTACATTTCCACCAACAGTGAATAAACATTCCTATCTCTCCTCATCCTCTCCAACATTTACAGTTTTCTGCCTTTTTAAAATAGTGTCCAGTCTAATAAGTGTGAAATGATATCTCATTGGAGTTTTGATTGCCTTTCCCTATTTGCTAGTGATATTGAACATTTTTTCATGTGTTTCTTCACCATTTCTATTTCTTCCTTGGACAAACATCTTTTCATATATTTCACCTATTTTTAAATCAGGTAGTTTGTCTTGTTATTGTTGAGTTGTATGATTTCTTTATATGTCATTGGTGTTAAACCCTTATCAGTTATGTGATTACCAAATATTTTCTCTCATTGTGTCATCTGGCTTTTCACCTTTTTGACAATGACAAGTGAAGTGATTTAAATAGTCCCCTATACTTTTTATGTAATTTTGCTGTAATCTAAAACTTCTCTAAAATTAAAGATTATTATTATAAAAATCAAAAAATTAAAAAAAACAAAGATTAAAGAGAAGGAGAAGAGAAAAGAAACCAAGATCTGGGTGCTAGGGAGCTCATTGCTATTGGGTAGTCACTGCTTACAGTTCTTCTTAGTGGACAGAGCACAGAAATATATGAATATTTATACTGTGCATGCATATATCTTTATATGCATGTATAAATATGTACATAAAGACAATTACATCTATATTTATATCTATATATATTGAAAAACCACAAATCCACCCCAATGCCAGCTATGAAATTTACAGGACCCAGTACAAAATGGCAAGTGAGACTCTTGTTTTAAAAGCAGGAAAAAAAATGTGCCATTAATGATACAAAAATATAAAACTTTCCTTTCTCGCAAAATATCTCTACTTTTCATGGTATTTTTTGCCTACTGCTTAAAAAAAAACTTTTTTTTAGGAGATACCAAGGATTGAACCCAGGGCCTTTTATATGGGACACCTGTGCTCAACCAACTGAGCTACAACTGCTCCCCTGCTTACTACTTAATACCATCTTAAGTAAAGAAAAATAATAATTTAAATTACGTGCATGAATTTTGCTGTTCATTATATTGTTCAGGGTCACTTTTAAATAAATGTATGAGTATTTAATTCATGGAATCAATAAATTACCCAATTCCTATTTTGTAGCTCTTATTTGTTGTACATGTGTTTTGTTCTTACCAGAATAGTTGAAACCCTGCACAAAACTAACACAACTGTTTTTATTTTGCTTTCTAATATGTGCACATTTGATCAAGACTCTCTATCTGTTGCTTAGTGATGAATAAGAAAAGACTGAGGAAAGGAACTATTAGTTGCCCTATCTTTCCCTTTCCTTCTGTCATCATTTTCACTATAAGTGGTTGAATAACAGAGTAAGGAAGGATATGATAGGGGTCATTGGTTGGTTTGTGTTTTTTAGAAGGTCATTCTCTTCTTTCTATGTCTGCTTCACTGCCCTCTTGGACTTAACTTATAGAACACAAGTTCAAAGATAAAATGGTAAAAAATTTCTGGATGATAAGAGTAAAGCATTAAACATGGCACCGAGTCCTTCTAAGTATAGGTCCCTATGCATCTGCCCAGATCATGGGTCCAGGAATCTGGCCTTGGCTCTGACATCAGGCAGCCCCAAAAAATCCAATTGAAAGCTGCCATCAACAAAAGCAGAACATTAAACCAAGTGTGGGCCCCTTTGGAGACTGGGGCTCTGTGGGAATGCACAGATCACACACCCCTGAAGCCAGCTTGTTTCTTTTCTAGTCCCCTTGAATCTGGCTGGCCTCTGTGACTGATTCAACCAATAAACTATGACAGAAGTGACACTGTGCCAGTTTCTGACCCCAGGCCTTGAGAGAATGGCAGCTTCCACTTCCTGTGTTTTGAAAAACCCTCTCTAGGAGCACTTTGGAACAATCCCTCTTAAGCTGCTATATAAGGACCCTTACTACCCTGACACTGCTTAACTGGAGAGGTCATATGTAGGCAGTCCAGGTGACAGTCCCAGCTAGGTTGAGCATTCCAACCTTTCTTACCAAGGCACATGAAGTAAAACAATCTTGGACTCTTCAGGCCAGCCCATTGGCCAGCTGGATACTACTCATTGGTACTCATTTCAAAGTATACCAGAGAGCAAAAGAATAACCTAGCCAACTTATGCCCAAATTCTTGACCTACAAAATCATGAAATATAATTAAATCATTGTTATTTTAAACAAAACAAAATAAAAGACCTGCCATTGATGATGCCATGGGAAAAACCTGATATCATAGGTGTGTAAGTAGTGCTGTGTTGAAAAATACTCTCTGCTTTTTAAATGTGATAAATTTGGGTAGGGTGTTTACCAATACACAGTTAGGTAAAGGCTCCAAATAGTAAGTTTCTAAATTTGTCTGAGGTGATTTATTATGGCAAACCAATTTGAATTCTCAATTATCAGTTCTACTCTTTCTTAGACAAGAACTTGTTTCATATTTTATTTCCAAGGGCTTTTTCTTACCTCTTTAGGTTACCATCATGCCATACCCAGTGTTCAGGCAATTTAAGGTTGAGAAACATTGTATGTGGATGTTACTCATGATGTTGCATATTTATTTTTTTTCTTCCACTTCCTGAAAAAAAGTTTCTTTCCACAAGAAAGTAATCAGGTTTGTGTAGGTTATGAGTCTGTTAGTGCTTTACAACTATTTCAGTTGTTCTTTTCATCTCTTTCTCTTCCTGAACATCCCACTTATTTTTCACACTGGGTGAAATGGTACCTCCTCCTGACTGTCCAGGAATATTGATCTCTACCTCTGTGCTCTTCTCTGTTCTCTCTATGTGGATTCTAGTGGTTTATAATGTAATAATGAATTTCTAAGTCTGTTTTCTCCATGAAGATTTCAAATTTCCTCAGGGTAGGGATAGGGTCTTTTTTTCTTTTCTGTGTCCCTGATGCTTATCACAGTGTCAAGCACATGGTCAAAAAAGGAACACTTAACAGTGCTTTATTCCTTGGGACCTTTTCTTCTCACATTTTAGTCCTAATATTTTTCTCAGTTGAGATGACATGTGTGTTTAGCTGTTGAAAATGAAATGTAAAGAGTAATCCCATATAGTTATAATATGGTTTTATTATCAGTAACTAGGAGTTGTCTGAAAAGACAGCTATTGTCAGAGAGGATAAGATAAGATTGTCTCTACAAAGGCCATTTGCTAACCACTCTGTAAGTCAGTTCAATTAAATTAAGCACTGGAAATTTAAAAGGATTAAAGCCATTTCTGACTCTTCACCAATTTTTTTTTTTTTAATTATCATCATTATTATTATTTTACATTAATGGCAGATATAGAATTTGATAAAATATATTTAAAGAACCCACCTATTGAGGTTTAGCATGGGACCTTTATCTTTAATGGCCTCTTCCTGGACTCTAGTTGTCCATTTGTCATTGAAATGGACCTGCAATTGTTCCCTGGAGAAGTTAATGCACTGCCTTCAACTGCTTTCCTGGTCATCTCCACACAGAGGTGATGAACTTCTGTTCATGCACATTTTAGTTCTTCCTACAAAACCTACCTGAAATCAATTCATGATTAAGTGAATTGATTCATGATTAAGTGAATTAATTCATGATTAATTCATGTTCCAAACTATGTATAGTTTGGAACATGATATTTGCACATTGCATAGTTGTCAAAGGAAAATGCCAAATGCTTTCCTGACCAATACTTATCAAAATCAAGAAATAATATTTATAGAAGTTGGTCTGAATCAAGGCAACTATGCACATCACACATTAATCCTTCAATAAATAATAGAATTTTCCCTCTCACTATCATCATCAGCTTGTTCCTCTTTATTATTAAATTGTTGTACATATATTATGAAAAATGTAATATAGTCAGTTTTTTCCTAGTTCTGTTGAAAACTCTAAAAATCCTTCTTAGTCCAGGTAGAAAATTAGATTGCTACCCATATGCAAGACATTATTGTTCTTTTGTAGAACCAAATTCATGGAATGGATGAGCAGTATAATTTGGAGATTGAGAGCTTGAGGTTTGGAAATAGATATTCCTGATTTCAATCCTGCTCTAGTCTGGGCCCTTCCTCTTGCTCTCATGTGACCATGGGCACTTCCCCTGACCAGTCTAAATCTCAGCTTTCCCTGCTATCTGTAAAAAGGGTAAGATGATTTCTGATAGGGTTTTGGAGTCCATTGCAGTAATAAATCAAGTACTTAGCAGTGTGCCTGATCTAGTAAGTGCTCAATATAT
>JAQZBX010113302.1:0-10118 GCA_029593785.1 Cabassous unicinctus | reverse complement strand
CTTTATCGGATGTCCAGTGTACCATGACACCTTGCCCCTCTCATTCCCCAGTGTCTCCCAAATTTTCATTTAATTATCAAAGAACTTTTCGGTCACAGCAGAGTCACACATGGAATACTAAAGACTCCTACATACCCAACCTCCCCTTTTCATCATCAAAATTTATGTATGTGTGTATATACATACATATTTGATTCAACATGTACTTATATACTCCAATTCAGTAGTTTATAGTCAGTTCATATTATTACTTATTCTAATCTTCCAATTTCCTTGATTTGACCAATAGGGACCCCATAAGCTGAAGTCTTTGTCCTTTTCTGGCATCACCATGATTCCTTGAGCCCTTCTTTACTTTCTAGTAACATGATGTTGTAAGCTCATGTTTCACTTTTCTTACTGCAGCCCTGGAATCAGACCTTTCTCCAAAGAGCCTTGGTTCCTGTCAGTGGAGAATTGTTTCCAGACACAAATGTCTGGTTGCTGGCATGCTCCTTTCTGCTGGGTGGTGGTGACTCCCAGGTCCTCTGAGGAGGAGGCCACTGAGATGTGCGCAGCCTGAAGGAGCAGCTTGGAGAGCCGAGTATAACTGGCATGTCTGAGTCTTTGGCCTATGTGAGGATGTGCTTGAGATGGTCCTTCCAGGAGTGCACATGGTGGCCCCAGGAGGGGAGTACCCTGATCTTCCTTTGTATAACTTTTTATTTTGAAATCCTTTCAATCTTATGAGATATTTGTAAACATAATAGAAAACCATACAGAGAATTCCAACATATCCCACATGCAGATACACAACCATCTTTGAACATTTTGCCACATTTGGTACATCATCCTATTTTTCTATCTATTTTCTAAATCTTTGAGAGTAGGAGGCATACATAACCAGAGAGTTTTGGCCATTTGATGGCCTGAAGAACCCGCAGCCTGAGGAGCTGCCTGTGTGTGAGTGTGTGTGTCCTAGTATGTGCATGTGAGCACATGTAGGGAGGGAGTGAGTGTATTGATCCTGGCCACATGTTGATGTGAAATGCCCCAACAGAGACTCACAATTCCACTTGCAAGGCCCACTGTGAGGTACCCTACACCAGCCCAATCTCAGGCAAACTCCAAAGTCACACACAGTTAACAAAACATTAAAAAACTGACTAACACATGGCAACACAGAAAAAACAGAACCCTGACCCAAATTCCATTTGGTTCATTTTCCTTCTGTAAGGGTCTCCATTACTTACTCAAGGGAAAGCTTCTCTTTTATGTCATTAATGTAGTAAATATAATTATATTGAGTTACAATGCACTGATTTGTAATATAACATTTTTTATTAGGATGGTGCAGGATTACAGAAAAATTATGCAGAAAATACAGAGTTCCCAAATACCTCTTTCTTATTACCTTCCACCTATGTCTTTGTGGTACTTTGCTATAATTGACAAAAAAATACTATTATAATTGTTCTATTATCTATAGTTCATAGTTTACGTTTGTGTTCACTGTTTGTGCCACATAGCCTTATGGTTTTAAAAAACTTTCATGGTAATAAGCTATATAGAACCTAAAATTTCCCCCTTTAGCCCCACTCAAATATATAGCTCAGTGATATTGTGTTCACTATGTTGTACTGCAATCACCACCATCTATTCCCAAAAGTTTTCGATCACCCTGAACAGAAATTCTGTACCAATTAAGCATTAACTCCCCATTCTCTACCTCCACCCATCTGCTGTTAAACTATTCTAGTTACTGACTATGATTTTGCTTATTTAAATTATTTAATATCAGTGACATCATACACTATTTGTCCTTTTGTGACTGGTTTATTTCACTCAATATGATATTTTCATAGTTCATCCATTTTGTTACATGTATCAGAACTTTATTTCTTTTTATGGCTGAATAATAAATAATTTTCCATCATGCGTGTATATATATATACACACACATATATAAATATAAATATATATACATACATATATACACCCATTTGGTTTTTCCATTAATCTGTTGCTGGACACTTGGATTGCCTCCATCTGTTAGCATTTGTAAATAATGCCAATGTCAACATAATTGTGAAAATACCTGTTCAAGTTCCTGCTTTCAGTTCTTTTGGTGTACACGTAGTAGTGGGTTTGCCAAGTCATATGGTAAATCTATATTTAACTTTCTGAGGAAACACCAAACTATCTTCCAGTTTCATCATTTGTATATCTTCTTTGGAGAAATATCTGTTCAAGTCTTTTGTCCATTTTTAATTGGGTTGTTTTTCTTTATGTTGAGTTGCATGATTTGAAAAATAAATATTCTGGGTATTAAACCTTATCAGATATGTGGTTTCCAAATACATTCTCCCACTTTGTAGGGTACTTTTTTACTTCCATGATGAAGTCCTTTGATGCACAATGTTTTTAATTTTGATGAACTCTCATTTACCTGTTTTTCATTGTTGCTCATGTTTTTGGTGTAAAGTCTAAGAAACCATTGCCTATCAGAAGGTCCAGAAGATGCTTCTCTATGTTTTCTTCTAGAATTTTATAGTTTTTGTTATTATGTTTAGGCCTTTGATCTATTTTGAGTTGATTTTTGTATATGGTTAACAAATTTGCATATGGATATCCAGCTGACCTAACACGATTTGTTGAAGTGACTATTCATTCCCCATCAAGTGGACGTGGTACCTTGTCAAAAATCAGTAGGCCATAGATGTGATAGTTTATTTATGAACTCTTTATTTGATTCCATTGGACTATATGTCTTTCCTTGTACCCGTACTATGCTGTTTTCATTACAGTGTCTTTTATTAAATTTTAAAATAGGGGAGGTTAAATTCTACAACTTTCTTGATTCTTCTTTTTCAAGATAGCTGTGACTCTTTGGGTCCCCATACCCTTTAATGTGAATTTGTTGATTGGCTTTTCTGTTTCTGCAAAAAGAAATTTTGATACGGATTGTGTGGAATCTATACATTGCTCTGGGTAGAATAGACATCTTAAGAGTCCTCCAATTCATGAACATGGAATGCCCTTTTATTTATTTGGTTATTGTCTGATTTCTTTTAGTAATATTTTGGACTCTTATGTGTGCTAGTCTTTTACATCCTTGCTTAAATTTCTTTCAAGATATTTTATTCTTTTAGTTCAGGAGTTCTTAACCAGGGGTCCATGGAATCCCAATGGTACATGGTAAGATTTCAGGGTGTTTGTGAGCTTGAATTAATATGGAATAATCCTGAAATTTAATCTAAAGGCATGCTGGTGTTGAGTGTCATAACACTATCTGCTGCTGCATTCTGAGACAGGGTCCATAGTTTTCACCTGACTGGCAAAAGGATCCATGGAACAAAGAAAGTTAAGAATCCTTGTTTTAACAGCACTTTTTTTCTGATTCATGGTTGCAAAAGGAAAACTGGAGACTTTCTGGGATATGTAAAGGGAAGATTAATGAGTTTCTACCTTGGTGCCTGAGTTAAGCGAAGGGTAACAGCTCCTATGCAACATCTGAGTTCTTTGGGCTCCAGTTATCCCTGAGAAAGAGGACACTTACCCAGATTCATAAGGCCTCCAGTAAAGTTGATGAAAATACCCAAATAATTAATGAAATTCTTTATTTTCTGTAGTCAGTCTATTTCATGTTGAGCACAGTAAAAAGGGAGTGCCACTGGGAAACTCAGGGAGAAGTTGCAGTGTCCCCCTCTTTTTCCCAGGGAACCCTTTCCTATTTGGCAGTTGGGAATGTAATTCATTTGAAAATATGAGCATCCTAGGCACCAAACTGTGGTTCTGAGAAACTAGTAAGTGGTGAATGTCTACTTTAATTTCCTTCTATGCACATGAAAATTCAATCTTTGTATAAGCACATGGCATAAAAAATCTAACAGCTTGTGATGAAATGTGAGCAAAACGTATATGAAAAAATTTCATTAAGTCCGTAAAAGCTGTATAAATGCTTGAAGGGTAGACTGAGGAATGTGAGAGAATTGGAAGAAATGTCAAAAGCAGTTTTAATAATTTTTTTCTTGATAATTACTGGTAGTGATCTTCATAGAGCACAGAGTAAATAGTTCATGTGTGAAGTCTAAATTTACTCATGGAGGAGTGTTAGCTTTAAATATTCCACTCATTGAGTCCTTAAATAGTTTTGGAAATGTCTTACTTATCTCACCTGCTGATCATCATTTTTTACCAAATATTTACTGAGAATCTACTATATGCCAGATGCTAAGCAGATGCAAGGTTTTGCACCGGGATATTTAGATGAATAAGAGAAAGCATCTGCCTTTAAGGGACACATTCATAGGAGAGGCAATAGAGGCATGAAAATAATTATGATTTAACATTACTGGTACTACTGACAGATAGAAGCTGTTGAGAAAGCATACATCTGTTCTTGGGTGCACAAGGTAAAAACAGCTTCATGGATGAGGAAAAATTTCACACTAACCTTGAAGGCTGCCTACCAGGCAGCTAAGGATATTCAGGGCAGCAGTAATTTCTAAGGTACCAAAGAATGTTAGCATGTTTCTGACTGCACTTAGGTATGTTTTCAAGGAAAGGGTGTGTGCAAAATCAGCAACAGAAGGTGGGCCTCTAGGCAAAGACAAACAATGAAGCACTGTGGATGGCATGTTAAGAATGCTTATATATTGTTTTGGCACATGTGTTAGGCTCTTGAAATAAAAAAGCTGTAAGATGATGACAGTCTAAAATTTGGGATTCATAATGAAACAATAAATGGCTTGACAGTTACTTCACCTCTCTCATTTGCTCGTTTCTTCATTTGGGGGTTGATATAATAATACTATCTTTCATTAAAGAGTAAATGAGTTACTGTATGTTCAAGGCTGAAAGTTGCACGTGGTACCTAGCAAACTCCCTATTTCTTCTGTCTTTCCACTTCTATGTGCCTTCTTCAGCTCAAGCCCCACTTTCTTTTAAAAGCTTGCCTCAGTTTTGTTTTCCTTTTATTCATCCCTGAGGTACAAAGGCGGTGAGTCTTCAGCTGCTATTAACAAATACTTGGTGGTAGATTAAATATTGATTGCTCTGAACCTAAGTTAAAAATAATATTCAGTAAGTGGATTTAATAAGGTAAGCAAAGCATATTTGAAAAACTTGAACAAGTGACAAGAGAAAGATGTTGATATTTACAAATATATAATTAATACAAATAGAACTTGTTATATTCTGAGAGTTCAACATTAGATATAAATCAGTATTTTCTTTAAAAATTCTAAAAATAAACCTGCTTTATACAGGGAATATAGTTGTGTAAGTTCATATGGGCTTGTTTCACACGTGATACTTTAGATGTCCTCCAATCTGTAAAATTTTGACTACTTCCCCTTTCCACAGAAGAAAAGCCAGGCCTGAAGCTGGTCCATGGGAACCAGGCAGTTTTCATATGAGTTGGGTATAAAACAGCTCATTACAACCAAAATGGTGTAGCAGCTGTATTATTCTGCGGGTAAAATGTGAAATGTATTCTTAATAGCATACGTTTATTTTAGTTGGTTTAATGAATTTGCATGTAACTTTCTTTAAAGTACAATATGTGCATTTTAAGATGGTAGCATAATATAAAGGGTAAATTTAATGAATTCATGTATATCTTCATATAGTCAAAATATTAAATAGTTACTCATGAGTGTTACTCATGAGTTGTTTATGGAACAACTGTTTTTGGAAGTAAAATTAATATTTTACCAAAAATTAAGGCAGACCCTAAATATTTTAAATGTTTTTCTCCAATTTTTTTGTTCATTTATTTATTTATTTTTCCCATTCATCTGTTGATGAAGACCTTGGTTGCTTCGACTTTAAAAAAAAATATTTTAAAAGATGCTTAGAATACACAAATGTTACATAAAAATTACAGGGATTCCCATGTTCCCTACCTCCCACACCTCCCACACCTCCCAAAACATCCCACATAAACATCTTTCATTAGTGTGGCTCATCACCTGCAATGGATATACACATACTGGGGCTTTGCCACTAAGCATGGACCATAGTTCACATTGTAGACCACACTCTCTCCCACAGAGTTCTGCTTGTTATATGCTGAAGTAAAATGGCCTATATCTGTCATTGTAATGTCACTCAGGATAATTCCCAGGTCCTGAAAAAACACCTGTATTATAACTGCTTATCCCTTCCCTGCCCTCAAAGTGTCCAGTGACCACTGGCTCCACTTCACTGTTGTAATTTCTTCCATTGCTTGAATCACAATATGTCTAGAACAGACTAACATTAAGTCCCCTCTAGTCAATAGCTCCTCCCCCAATCCTGAGGAGTTTGGAATGGTGATGTCCACTCCACCTCCAAGTAAAAGGGGGCTTATATCCCATGGATATGGTGGATGGGATTCTTCTGCCTGCAGTTGCAGGCTCTCTCAATTCTCTGGTATGGCCGTTGTCCACCATTGTCTCCTCACCAGGTGACTTGGGCGAGTCCATTGAGCTTTAGAGTAGGAGTTGCAGCTCCACAGAGATTCCAGGCACAGCTGGCACATGGGCAGGCCAGAGGCTCCAGTCTCTGGAAGTACACCTACAAACTGCCTCCAATTTTTTGAAAGATTTCCAAACATGGCAAACGACATTCTTCCATACAGAGGGAATACGCTGGCATGTTTCCCATTAATGTGTTTGAGCTCTAATGATTAACACCCTGCCTGATACCTCTGCCACATTTTTTTTTAATTTATGACTCAAAATTGTTTGCTTCTTTTATCCCTTCCCAATTTTGCAAAAAGTTTTATAAAACTAGTAGTGTCATTTGATATAGCAAATAACACACTTGCTTCTAAAACTCATGAGACCAAGGAAAAATATTTTCCAGCACTCTTTTTAACAGAAGGTCTTAGCCAAAGTAAACTGCAGTGAGCTTGAATCATTCAAGGGTTCACAGATATTGGCTTCCAGAGTTTGAGATGCAAATTTTATTTTCAGTCCAGTCCGGGGAGCCACACCAACCTTGGTTCTAATGTAGAGTTTCTTTTCTAAGCTTTATAAACTCTGGACTCAGGTGAAGCAAGGAAGTCCAGATGGGTTTCTCACAAAGTCAATGAAGAAACTTTTCCATTTGAGGAGTGGTGATAGCCACACAGGTTTATATGACCATGTAATTGGAAGGAAGAGGAAAAGGGGAAGGGAACAAATGCAAGGCCTTCAGATCTTAGTGAAATATGCTGCAATGGCATTCCTTTGCTTATTATTCTTTGCTGTTAAAGGAGAATGTACAGAATGATATACAATTCACAAATTTTCCTATTTACTGGATAAAGTGAAAGATTCTTAGGATTAGGAAAGGATTTCTGGCATCATGACCAGATGACTTAGAAAGTGTTTTGTATTGACTCACTCATAACTTCCAAAATAAAATGATTTCTTCTTAGGAGAAGCTAAATAAATGTGTTTGGGGGAAACAGAGCCAGAGAGACACACATGTAGAAATGTCCAAGCTTAGGAGCCATTCTAACCAAAGAACAATGGAGGCCTGACTCCTTTTAAGAATTTTATTGCTGCCTAATCCCATGGGCAGAGTGAGGATAGCTTACATTCAGTGATACCTCCTCATTTAATTATAGAATGGCTCTCTAATGCTGAAATATTTCCTTTTCTGCAGACTATTCTTAGACTGGTTAAGATAGTAACAGCAATCTTTCATATCCCTTTTAAAAAATGAGAAGACCGGTACACACGGTAAGTGCCCTAACCCACAATAAGTGTGCACCCAGTTAGTACCCTATCCAGGCTTGGGTTACAGATGGTCTTCATGATGACTACTCTATGGAGTTTCAGCTGTTCCAAAACCTGCTTTTAAAATTTTTAAGTCATTTGAGCCATACATTTGTTTCTTTTACAATAAATGTGCCGTTTGTTAATTGAGATGACCCTTTTGGTCTATTGCCCCTTGTTTTCTAGGATATTATTTACGTTATTTTGCTGGGAATGATGATTGCTATTTTTCACCAGTCCATATATATTTTATGAGATACCTTTGTGATCAAACTGAGAATACATGTACTCAACCAGATTTTGGAACACAATCCCACTTTATAGGAATTTAGCATGTGAGGTTGAGTTAAATAACATGGCATTTTAAGCAATTATATTAGAAATTAGTAAAATGTGTTGCTATATTTTCATCTGCAGGACAGAAATGAACTACTTTTTACATTTGGAGACTTTTTCTGTAATATCCATACATTGTTAAGATGATTTAAGTTATCTATTAAACTGAGAAAAAAGCTGAAAAAAGTAAAACAGAAAAACAATAATTTAGGAACTAAGCAAATTTTTATTAGTAAGAAATGCAAAGGAAGAGGTATATTTTTGAGCTGCTTTTTTGGAATTTCAGCTGCTACATATCTGACTAACTAATATTCCTGTATGTTTCAGTTTCCTTGACTGCTCAATCAAATACCATGCCATTGTTTGTCTTAAACAACAGGATTTTATCTTCCAGTTTTATGGCTAAGAAAATCCAAATCAAGGCCTCATCAAGGTAATGGTTTCCTCCTGAAAACTTGGCATTCTGGGACTGGTTGCCAGTGATCCTTGGTCCTGTTTTCCTTTGTCACATAACAATGTACATGGTGGCCTCTCCTGGACCCTCCTTTCTTTTCTAGGTTTCATTCACCTTCAGCTTCTTGCTTTCCCTTGTTTCCTATCTCTATCTGCATTTTATTCTGCTTTTAATGGACTACTTTAATAGGATTAAGAATCATTCCTGGTTGAGTCACGTCACACCTTAACTGAAGTAACCCCATCAAAAGTCCTACTTACAATGAGTTCACACCCACAAGAATGGATTAAGTTTAAGAACATGTTTTTCTGTACTGCATAGTTCCAAACCACCTAATTGATGTATTAGAGTTAAATGGAAGAGAATTGCAGTACTTTTTGGTTGTATTGTTGTTTCCCCATTACTTCCACAGCTATTCCCACCCATTTTAATTCTAGTAGTTGGAATATATTGACTGTATGGCATGTGGAACAGAAATCAGCAAGATAGAAACAAGGCCTTAGACCAGAAAGTTTAGTGCTTCTCTTAATTGAGGATCAATAATGTTTTGAAATATATATTTTTTTCATTTAATATTTTCCCCTTTTGCTTCCTTATGCAGGCAAAAATTGTCTGGAAGTGCTCATCTGTTTTATCTCTAAAAATCTAAGGTTTTAGGGGAACTTATAGTTTTTGAAGAGGTAGAAAAGGATAATAAAAAGGAGCTTGCTGGGAAAATCAGTTTGGTTTGTAATAAGCAGATTAGAGAGAGGGACATTCCTGGGTAGGGGTTAAGGTAAGAAAGGGTTGAGTAATGGGAACCCAAGATGTTTTATTGTTGGTGGTCAAGGAAGACACATAGAGCATAACCAAACAAAGAGTACATCGGAAAAAATTGAGGTTCCTCAATATGGTAGAGAAGCACAGCTGAAAAACTTAAAGATAAGGGATAGGAGATATTATTGTGATGTTACTGAGAAAGATACCAGTGAGCAGAGTCTCCTCTACCTGTGGACCAATACAAACACACATACACATATACACATACAACACACATGCCTGCATTTTGATACTTCATAGAATAGAATAGATGGAACATGGGACATTTTGGGGACATTATATGTGTTCTGTATGATCTTGCAATGATGGATACAGGCCATTTTAAATTACATCAAAACCTATAAAAGTGTATAGTCCAAAATGTAAGCCATAATGTAAACCATTGGCCTCGGTTAGTAGCAATGCTTCAATATTTGCACATCAATTGTAAAAAATGTACCATCTGCATGTAAAATGTTATTAATACGGGAGAGAGGAAGATGGAGGGCATTTGGTATATGGGAATCCCCTACATTTTCTGTGATTTTTCTATAACCTAAAGCTTCTTTGAAGATAAAATAAAATTAAAAAAAAGACACTGAGGGAATATACAGAAGAAAATGTCACTGTACTTGCAAGACAACAGATCTTACAGTGATGAAAGACACAATGTCTAAAGTTTTTAAATTATTTCAAATTTTTATATTATTTCAAGTACACTACATTATTAACATCACAATTAAATTGACACCAGAGAAATGGTATATTCCTCTCTACCTGGTTTTTTCCTGGAATTCATA
>JAQZBX010113301.1:0-10118 GCA_029593785.1 Cabassous unicinctus | reverse complement strand
TTGTGTCTTGTCTCTCTCCTGTTGTGTCATCATCTTGCTGCCTGGCTCCCGGGGCCTGGTGGCTCACCGGCACACAGAGCCTGGCAGCCCATGCACCTTCTATATATATTTTTTTATTTTACTGGGAGGTCCCGGGGATCGAACCCAGGTCCCTCCGGATGCCCAACCATTTGAGCCACATCCGCCCCCCAGTATTTCTTTTAATATTTTGTAAACCCCTCTTCTGACCAGAACCTTATCATGCTCTTGTCTTGACAACTTCACAGGCTTCTAACTGGCCCCTTTAACTCTAATCTTACATCCCTCCACATCTCCAACCACAGTACTACAAGAAACATTTTTTTCCTGATTATAAAATTAATATACAATCATTTTAACAATTTGAAAAATACCAAAAAATTATAGAGGAAAATAAAATTCATCGTTATGTAACTACAACCTAGTGTATTTTCTTTGTGTCCTTTTTCAGTACAAGTCATGTCTAGTTCTCCTACAAAATTGAAATAATATATATGCAATCCTATGTCTTACTTTTTTCCACTTTTGTTAAAAATTCTTATAACATTAGATATTGTTGAATACATGCAGAGACATTTGGTTATCTGAACCATGTTCTAATTATGCAGGGAAATACTTGGATTAGACTGTGCTGGCCAGCGGAGACTGAGTGTAATAAATGAGTGTAATAAATGGTGCCATTGTACTTTAACACACTCTAGGGATGTATGTTGAAAAACACCAACTAGGTGGGCCCTTTTGACATAGATGCAGTGGTCTCCAGCACTCATCCAAACTTGCCTCTTGCTGATCTGCTCTAGCCAAGCTTCTAGAATGTCCGATGGTATCTCTTCAGACTTACCATCTGTTACTGTGGCCTTCTGATGAAGTCTTTTCGGGGGGACTTAGAAACTTAATGCCTTTGTCTCTGTCTTCCAAAAATGTTGAGTACATGAACTGCAGTGGCTTCTAAATCTCTTGATAAGTAAACCTTCCTTAATTTACCTAAAAGCTGTCTGTGTCTGGTTTTTCAGTCTGAACTGACTACTGGCATTTGTCAATATGGTGATCTTACACTTTCCCTCTCCTTGCTCACCTCTCTCTGTCTAGGGGTTTTTCAATTGTCTCCTCCCTTCCCTCTAGTACCAATCCAAAACCAGATTTTGCTATGGTGATTCGGGATTCCTATCCTAGTCACAAAGCCAATTCCTGGTACAAGATTGTGATTGGGAGCTCCACTCTGTCCTGGCTTCAACACCAAATCTGATTCAAGTCCCCCACCTGGCATGGATCCCTTTCATTCTGGTTGCCCTATTGAAACCAAACTCTGAGCTACTGCCTGCCTCCAGCATCTGTTTGCTGTTCAGCAAGCCTTGCTTATGCCTTCAGTCCAACTCCCTACTTTGAGTTTTTATTCCATTTTTATTCATCTTGCTTTTGCACCCAGCTCTGTCTTCTTTGTTTTCTCCTTTCTTTAAGAATTGGGAGCAGATTGCTGTTTCCAAATAAAAACTCACAGCATCGTCCTGAGTGATTCTGAAATAAGAATCTTGATATATTTTTGTGTGAGATAGTATAATATAGTAGTTGAAAGCATCTACTGGAATGACCATTTCCATTTATCTTCAAATGTAATGTATTGTATTAATAGTTACACATTAAATGGCTTCTGTTTGCTGTGGTCAATGAGTCAAGCAATATGCAGTTGAATTTGGGTTTCTGGGATTTTGTTTAAAGCTTTTCTCCTCTATATTGATACGTGTGACTGGACTCTGCAGTTTTGTTGTGTGTGTGTGTGTTTAATTTGATTTTATGTATGGGGTTGTATAGAGATTGTTTTTTTCAAGCTTGAAAGAAATCAGTGGTAATATGAGCTGACATTAGAGTTTTGGGGGAAGTAATTCTTTTGTAATGTTTTCAATTCATTTCATGATTATTCATATTTTCATGCATCTACTTCTTTCTGAGTCAGTCTTAGAAAATATTTTCCCACAAAATGATTCATGTAATTGATATTTTTAAGTTTTCAACAAAGTTGTAAATATATTTAAATTCTTTCAATATCTAAGTCTGCTGTTATATTCTTTTCTTTTTCATAATTTTGCCTACTAGAGTTTTCTATCTAATTATATAGATTAGACTTGCCCAAGGTTTAGATGGTATATTGAGTTTTTCAAAGAAAAACTCTTAGTGATATTTAAATTTTCTGTAATTTTTTTGGTTCCCTAATCCACTGATTTCTTTTTTTTTTAACCTGTTTTTTTTTTCCTCCCCTGTTTATTTTTAATCTTTCTTTAGAAAAATAATGGAACCAGTTAAGTTGTAGCAAAGGTTTTGGCACATTATTTAATGTTTTTATTTTCAATATTATCTAAAATGCTGAAATTTTAAAATTCTGTTTTATTCTGTTTTTGTGCTTGTTTGTTTAAAATTCTGCCCTTACATTCTCGTGGGTGTTTTTTTTGTTGTTGCTGTTTTTTTCATATTGAACAAAGAATATGGCCTATCTAAATTCCACCTTCTGAGTATCCTTTGTGATTTAGTTCATAATATGGTCTTATACATATGCTATGAATACATTAATATTAATAAACGTATTAACTCACTTTATTAATTGTATTACTTAGGTTCTCTATGTTCTTATTATTTTTCTGTACTTTATTAGCAAAGTCTAATACAGGTGTGTCAATGTCACATAACATTTATGGGACTATTAATTTTACCTCAATTTTCTTTGTTTCATTTTGATGCTCTCCTTTTAGGAACATAATATTCATGACTTTCACATCTTGAATTTAAAATCACTTATGCATTTTACAGTACAATATAATTTTTTATTTCTTATTTAATTGCTTGGAATTTTTCTTTGCTTGAAATTAAATCACATTACTATCTTTCTATGTGACTTTGAGCAAATTACTTAATCTCTCTTTACCTCAGTTTCCTAATCTGTAAAATAAGAATAGGAACAATAGTTCCTCTCTCATTGAGTTATAGTGGAGATTAAATGAGGCAAACTTTATAAAGAATTTAAAACCGTAGCTGGTATATCAAAGAGCCATGCAAATTTATTAATAGTAATTATAGTTTATTTCTACCTGACCAATATTTTCTAATCTTTTTAGATTTAGCCACTCTAGCCATTTTATTTTAGATTTGCATTTTATCAAGCAAATAATGGGATTTTGCTTTTTAACCTGATCTAAGAATTAAAGTGTTTTAATAAAAGAATTGTTCCCCAGGGATTATTTCTATGTTTGGTCTTTCTTCTGCCACTTTATATTATGCGTTTTTAATAGTCTTTGTGTTTTTTTGTCTTTACTATGTAGATTTTATTCCATTTGGTTCTCCAACATTCTCACCTCCTAAGTGCAAGGAACTTTCCAAGTCATACCATGTGTTGCTCACCAGAACTCTTCTCTTCGCTTTCATCACGGCTTTCTTATTTACGGTAAGTTTGGTTCTCAGGATCTGGCACTGCCACTTCCTTCATCTTTCCTTCCCCACCCTCCTTGTTTTCTGGAAGTTTTAGTTCTGAATGGGCATAAAAAGAAACAATAAGGACTGGATGCCAGTTTTCAGATTGGTTCAGACCCTGGAAGAGGGATCAAACATCTCTTTACCACATTTCAGGAATGGGTTTGGTTTTAACCCTGATAAGCAAGGGAGCCATTGAAGGATTCTAAGCAGGACAAGGACATGTTCAAATTGGCACTTTAAATGGCTTACCTTTGACTCACCTCAGAGCTGGCATCACCACTGCTCTGCCTAAGTCATAGACAGTCACCATTTGTTTACAAAAGGTATGTGGAGGGTGTGGTGGTAATAGAGAGAAAAGCTAAATAATTATAAGAAATTTTGTGCTTTTAAGATTTATTCATATAGTTATTTGTGGTATATAATAGTTTGGAGCTGTATGTACTCCAGAAAAAACATGTTCTTAAACTTAATCCCTTTTTGTGGCTGTGAACTATTTGTAAGTAAGACCTGTTGATGAAGTTACTTCAGTTAAGGTGTGGCCCAGCCCAATTAAATGGGTCTTAAACCTATTACTGGAGTCCTTTATAAGCAGAATGAAATTCAGACACAGAGAGAGAAAGCCATAGGAAATTAAACAGAACCCGGAAGAGAAGGGAGAGGCCAGGAGAAACCACCATGTGCCTTGCCATGTGACAGGGGAGCAAGGATCACTGGCAGCCAGTCCCAGAATACCAGACTTCACGAAGAAAACATAGCCTTGTTGACATCTTGATTTGGACTTCTCCTAGCCTCAAAACTGTGAGCTAATAAATTCCCATTGTTTAAACCAACCCATTTCATGGTATTTGCTTGAGCAACCTGGGAAATTAAAACAATATCTAATGACAATTTTCCATTCTCTGACTTCCCCACTTTTAAAGTTTACTCTATCCTTGATTTTTGTTATTTCCCACTTTGTCCTAATGTCAAAAATTTCTTAATTTTATCTCAGGTTTTATATATACATATATGACAAATCATTAAGCATATGAGAATGAGAAAAAAATAGTTACCTGCTTCATATAGCCTAGATCTGTGTTCCAGAAATAGTGATGAAATTGTTAGAAATTTGTTAAGTAGAATATTCTGTTAAACAACACATCTTACATCTATAACCCAATTACTTTAGATGGTTTTAGACAGGGTCCAAAGTTTCTGTAAACACTCACTTTATTTCTAAATCATCAGAGAAAAAAACATTATTCATTTTATTATTATTTCAGTGTCATTTGTTTGCTAAATATATTTTATTGTGGTTTAATTTGTGATCTTTGTCTGTATATATCTACATTTAGACAGTTTTTTAAATTAATTAGAATACTCCAGTGGGAATTAGTCTCCCTTCCCAAGTTCTGCAATTTTAACCTCAGTATAATGCTCTCCATACTTTGCCTTGAATCATAGTTGTTTAAACATCTGACTATTTTCTTTACTAAATCATTTGCTTTTGGGAAACAGAGGCTGGGCCATTTTGATCTTTTCAATTCCCACATCACTTGCACAATCTTTGGTACACAATTTGTTTAGTAAGAATTGGTTAACACCCATGCTTAAGAGCTGAGTTTACTTTATTAAAGAAACAAGACACCTTGTCTCTTATGGAAATGCAGAGTCCTCTATTATACCATCCCACTACATGCTGTATTCTGTGGTCTTTGCATGGAATGCTTTCAGAAAAACTGTGGAAAAGTTGGGAATGGTGGGTAATTTTGGACTGTGGCCATTTGGGTGGAGAATTTCCCATCAGGCACATAGAGTGGGGTACCAAGCAATGAGAGGTAAGAAGCAGAGCCAGAGAGGCAGGAGTTATGAGGACAGACTAGTAGAGAAAACTCCAAAGGACCTGGGGAGAATCAAGCCACAAGGATCCCAGGTTGCCACTCTCAAGTCACAGAACCAGGAGATGGAAAAGTATGGTTAAGACCTGATCCACAACGTGAGAAATTGGGTCAGAAAAGCTAAAACACAGCTCAAAGAGGCCATGTCCCCAAAAGCAGAGATTCTGTAGTATTAGGACAAAGATAGTCTCTCCAGCCATGGAGAGGAGGAATTGCAAAGGCAGAAAGGTGAGTTGTGGAGAACAGAGGCTTCCAGACCAAAGCAGAACCAACAGAGAGCCAAGTGGCAGGGCATTTCCCAGGAACAAGGGTACCTTTCCTTACTGCTCCTGCCCGTGGTTAAGGGGTGCCCTAGAGAATGAATTGAGCCTGTGCATGGGGTTAGAGTCAGATTCGTGAGTGAATGTGAACAGATCAGGGCAAGCCCCTCACAAACACTGGGTGATCTTTCTAAAAATGCAAATCTGATCATATATGTACTCCTCAAAAAGCCTTCCAGTGGCTCTCTATTGCCTACGGGATAGAGTCACATTGCTTTGATTGGCATTCAAGGTCTGCCATGACTTCACTCTTAACTTCTTCCCCAGTCTGATTTCCCTCTTTCACTCAGGCATACTCTTCACTCCAGCCATACAAAAGTATTCAACATTTCCCAGATATGCCATAGGACTTTCTGTTTCCTTTTCAGTAATCTGCAACACCCAACACATGTATGCCTTGTCCTCCATGAGAATTTCTACTTGTCATAGGAGTGGCTTCTGAGGGAGACCTTGGTGAGTCTCTCCCTATCCTTTGAGCCAGATACCCTTCTCTGTGTACCTATGGCATTCTCTGCATATTTCTACTATGACAATTGTGGTTTACTTTTGTTTTCTTCTGCTTCATCCTTATAATTCTGGTGCTAAGCATAGCATATGACAACATAGTAAGTGCTCATTACATAGGTATTGAGTATCTATTAAAGCACCTGTGGAAACCCTTTCCTCTACACTTCAATTGTACATTGAACATGCCCATATTATTGCCCTTAATTGATACATTCTGATTATTAGTTTCCATGCCTGAGATCTGATACATCCTGATGATTAGTTTCCATGCCTGAGTTCTCTCTTAACTATAAGCATAGAGAGGGCAGAGACTGTAATTTTTCTTTCTGTATATCCTGTACTTCACGCATAGTAGATGCTAAAAAATATTTGCTGATTAAATGAATGAGTGAATGAGTCACTGTGATTGGATACTTTGGCAGTTTGATATTATTTATGAATTCCAAAAAAGATATAGATTATGTTTGTAAACTGGTCTGTTCCTCTGGGCATGATGACCCTTTGATTGTATTAGATTCAACTGAGATGTCTTTGATTAAATTATGTTACATTTAGGGCTTTAATTCCACCATATCATTAGGGTATGCAGGGTTGAGTCCCCACCCCCTTGGTGGGCTGATAAAACAGACTCTCACATAGAAGTAGACACACAGAGAAGAAGAACATAGAGCAAGAGAGACAGCTCATTAGACAAGGCAGAGGCCCCGGGAAGAGAGATGAGCCTCATAGTCTACAGCTGACCTTGTGAAGAGACTACAGCATCTGAGCCCGGAAAGAAATGTTGTAAAGAAATGTCTCTTATGACAGCTTACCTGAGATCAGAAGAAGCCGGGACCACTGAGGCTTAAGAGGAAGAAGGAAGGCTGAACCCTCGCAGACATGGCCCACCATCTTCTTCAACACATGGCAACAGAGTTTGGTGAGGAAATTACTTTGAGTTGGACTCTTTAGGACCTATTAACTGTAAGCCTTTACCCCAAATAAATACCCTTTATAAAAGCCAAAACATTTCCGGTACTTAGCATCAGCACTCATGTGCCTGACTAATACAGATACTATAAATAAAAACTCAAGTAAACTTTTCAAAGATAAATAACGTCTGTACAAACTTTGTATAAAAGTTGTGTTTTAAAAACAGTTACTGTCCATTAAAAGCAAGTAGTCTCAGAAGATTTTTAGCTCCATAAAAGTTTCCCCATTATACTTTAATCAGAGTCCAGTAGCTAAAACTCCTGTTGTTTTGTCTATTTCCATGTACAATAGATTTGGATTCTCTTCTGGGTCTCCCTGAAGTGAATAGCAATGTGTAAACATCCTATAGCTTCAATATATTGATTAAAAACTGGATACTTCATATGACTTATCTTTTTGCTAGTCATATTATCTTAAAGGTTATATTTATATGCAGGGCATACTTGCAAAATTTTGAATAGCACTAGTTTTGGGTGGAGATAGAGAAATTTCTTAACTCTCTAGGAAAGAATTCTAAAAAGCCTGTGTCTCAGTGCCATTGATAATTGAATATTATTGTTTTTTAGTCTATATCTTGACTCAGGGGAAAAAAATCTTTAATCGTAAGTTAAAAATATTCCAAACATGAAAATGTTGAGAAAAAACTCTTCTCAAAAGTTCACATTCAGAAAATTTACATAGAAGATTTTAGTGGTACTTATTTCTCATTAATGTACACCATTTTTAATGAATAAAATTTCATATATGATTATTAAATATCTATAAGGAAATTATTTCTCTTAAGCTCAAAGAAAACTACCCAGTTTTGAATTAGAAAGTATATCTTTCTGTTGAAATGATTTAGTCATTTAAAAAGAAATTCTTTGAAATTTAATTAAAAGTATATTCTTACAAAGAATGTGATTATAAGAAAATTAAAGCAGTGGAAATTCAACTATTGTTTTACGTTTATTCCTGTAATATTAAATCTGTAAATGCAAGTACCTTAAACATGTTTGAATTTTTAGCAGGCTTACAATAAAACAGAACGGTTGCTTCAAGAAAGGGAAGAAAAAGAAAATATAAACTTAAAAAATAGCTGTTGTATCCTGTCTAAAAAAAAAAACAAAAAACTTCTTTATTGTACAGTATCATGGTTTTATTAGTAAATTCTTTTAAATGGTGCCTCAAAGATAATGATATTGTGAAATCAATATGTTGTGTGTTATTCCTATTTTTGTCCATCAGGGAATCTAAGCAAGTCTTTAAGAGTTCAGGCACTGGCATGGGAAAGACAAATAGCTTGAGCAGGGTGGAAAGCAGATGTTGATGGTGATCAGTGACAGATGAGTTTCAGATCACTACTGCACTAAACCGGAAACTTCAGGGTGGCCTCTTTGATGAAATCCCAAAGGTGGTGGGGCATCCCTCACTTAACCTACTCAACCTATGTGGTGTTGATTGGCCAATAAGAAAACTGTGTAATCCAATATATCTTTCAGAAAACCTCTGAGTAATTTTATATGTGATTAAAAGAGCAATCCTCATATTAAGGGAGATAAATGAAGCAAAACCCTATTTACTAGAATGATTGCTTCTTATTATTCATCTATTTAGCTCCTCCACACGTTCCCTTGCAACATCTTACACCTCTATTTTGGGTGCCTACCGGGTAAGCGGATGAGAAGTTAAAATTCTTGCTTTGTGCTTAGAAAGTGCTATACAGTTTGTTTAAATTTGGCAAATTTAGCTACTCAATTGATTGTTTTGTCTGTGTCCAAGGACCTCAAAGTGCTGTCTGTCAACCACCTTTAGCCACTTTAGAGCCTGCAGGTGGTCCACGAGCTGGTGAGCCCTGGGGAAGGAAGTTGCCTGAGGTCTGTCTAGAGCAGACCTAGTGATTGCAAAGGCAATCTGATCACTTAGAGTGAATTTCCTGGCCAGAGAGGGGAGAAATGATAAACTCTGGAGTTTATATGTTCTCCATTTGTTAGGGTGGGTCTGCATCTCCTTCTTTCCCTTCCTCGCTGCCTTTAAAATCCCTCCTATTGATGTGTCAAGGTGAAAGGGGAGATTGTAAGTAATTAAGGAAGTATTATTTCTGGTATGTTTTTACTTCACATATATAATTTGTAGTCTCAAAAGAGACATAGAGAAAAGGAGATGAGTGAAAAACATTGCTTTATGCAACTACAAAAATGTTATCTAATTGCTATTGCCACTATCCCATCAGTTGGTAACTTCAGAATCACATAGAGAAATCTTCAATCCTCATTTTGGGTTTCTGTTATTTTTTTAAACTCTTCAACAGTAAGTATTGAGAAGAGCTTCTAGTAAATAACATTTTATGTCTAGAATAAAAAGCATTGTTTGTGAGGGCCAGTGGCCAGAATTCTTAATTGGTGTTATCATATATGAGTCCTTAGGAAAGTTTCTTTATGCTGCTATTCACTTCCTTCATTTGTAAAATTAGATGGTGTACTAAATAATTTTTAAGGTCTCTTCAACCTCTTGACAGTCTACGGACATAATAACCTTTGCCTAAATTGATTTTTCTTTCTTTTCCCTATTGGTCCCATCAGTGAGCAAAAAAAAGATTATATTATTAAGTCTGATAGTGATACAAGACATTTGAGGACAAAATGATTCTCTATACAGGAAACTCCCAAATAACTGAGATAGTTTATAAACACAATTGCTTTGATTGTTTTGAATAACTTGATCTGTCAATGAGTTCATAGCTTTCTAATTTATTAGAGGAGGATTGGGAAATAAAATTCCTAATATTTAACTCATTTCATCAGCCATGATACTGTCAGACTGCTTTTTATTCTTTTATTTCTTTCTGAATTGGGTTATGAGGCCCTGGTGCAGGGTGCATCACCTCAGCCATTGAACTCCCTGGATTGCTGCCTGTGAGTCAGTCCCAAGCTCCAGCTAAGGAGGCTTCCACCGGGCCTCACCCCAGGGGCGGGATCCATGGCAT
>JAQZBX010113300.1:0-10118 GCA_029593785.1 Cabassous unicinctus | reverse complement strand
AAAAAAAAAAAAAAAAGAAATATACATCACTTCTTAACACATTAAATGACAAGATCTAGTCATGGGTTCTAAAAACCATAGTAATTTTGAGTTACTGATGAGTGCAAATGATATTTTGAGATATCCGTGACATATGTAATGTGATATGAAAATATCTGTGATTTCTATTGGTGACAAAGACATGGAATTGCTAATACTATGTTTTGCTTTTGCCTATACATAATGGAAGGAAATGCTAAATTTCAGTTGGAAATTAGGGAAGATAAGGATGTATTTTTTTTCCCTTAACCAAGTTCACAGATCCTCTGAAACCTTGGTTAAGACTGTCTGTACTAAAGAAATGGCTCAACTATACAAATCTATAACGATTTTTTAAAAACTGACAAGCACATTATATAATTAGCACAAGTAAAACAATCTCCTTTTTACCTCTCTCGATTGGACATTGGCTTCATCTGTAATTGGGGTGTCAATCTTGTTGGGGTATCGATGTTTTCACTAGGCTCCTCAGAGAGGTGGCCTCTCTAAAAAGCAGAAGGATCACAGTGCAGAGAAACAAGATCACTCGGAAATCATCTCAAAGAATATTAAAATCACTCAAAAGATGCTACCCTTATTCTAATAATTGCCACTAAGCAGCTGTTTGGGGAAAGCCATGAGATCATTATTTACCCTTTTCTTTAGCTTGTGTTTAGACTTCCTTTTCTCTTTTGACCTTCCAGGCTTTTTATGTGTGGTCATAGGCTGGCTGCTTTTGCTGCTGCTGGTGAGTCCATTCATGCGTTGACTCTTGCCTCCGATGATTCCTCGACATTTCTCGAAGCCACACTTACACAGTTGCTTCAGAAGGAAAGAGAATAATTCTTGTAGCCTGCATTCTAAATGCCTGAGGGTCTGAACACCTAACATGAAGTCTGAACAAGGAATTTTCATAAAGAGGAAAGTAACTGACTGGGAGTATAGCAAACAGAAACAGGTTTCCATGTAGTAGATAAGAAAGGTTAAACTTTAGGAAAACTTGGCCAGAAAAGTTAAGAACTAACTGGAGACCAAAAATGACTGGGCAATCTCTTTCTTCAGAGTTCTGAAAGAATAACTGAGACCTATCTATCACAGGTAGATGGAATGAAAAGTGAAAAACTGTCACTGCCCATGTACTTCTCAATATACACAAGTTGGTAATGCTTACTGAAGGCCCTACTTTGAATGACAAAGTTCAACTTCCCTCTTGGGTTTATTATTCTTACCTGTTTCTCAACATTAAAGGAATGAAAGTTGTAATCATAAGTGAGTTCGGTCCCAGCTGGCATGTCTTTAAGAGCATATAATCCAATCCGGTATACACCATTAACAGACCTATAAAGAGAAAAAAAGACCAGAATTAAAAAGGCAGGAATCCTTAATACCATGCTTGAAAACTAGAACACAATAACAGACTTCAGAACTGCCTTTGTTTCTATATCAAATTACTCAGATTTATAATGATTTTTTTCCCATGAAATACTTTCCTACATTTATTTCTCCTTTATTCTAATTATAATCATTCTATTTCTAGATTCTTATAAATGTGTGTTGGTATTACTGCAAGTTTCCTAGCCAATCTGCCTGTCTTTAATCTTGCTTCTATTCTATCCAGCCTGTATAATACTGCCAGACTAATAGTTCTTAATCAGTTTTCTTGAAACCATGTACTATGTTGTCAATTAGAATAGATCTTATTTTTTTCTTGCTTGATATCCAAAGTCTCTTCATAATATAGCTTTACTCTACTTATCAAATAAATTATTTCCTATTGCTCACCTGCAAAAAAATCTTCTAGTTCCTACAGATGTCTATCTTTCTCAGGAGTACATGAATGTCTCTCTTGTTCCCGTATATGTAGGTTATTAATTATCTATTATTATTCTAGGTGCTTTATATAATTATTATTCTAGTTATTTACTAAGTGATTGTTACACTAATTATAGCATTTAGTTGTATTAAAATGCTTATTTAATTCTCCCAATAACTATATGAAATAGGTTCTATTATTAGGTACTTGTATCACACCCATATTATTGTTAAGGAAACTGAGGCACAGAAAGCATAAGTAATTTGCCTAGAGACAAACAGCTAATAACTTGGGGAAATCAGGTTTCAAATCAAGGCAGTCTGGCTTCAAAGTCTTAACCTCTATGCCACACTGATAACAGATTATCTCATTAATCCTCAAAAACAACCCTATGAGATAGATATTATGACTCCCATTTTATATATGAGGTGTTTGTGACTCAGAAAATATTCACAGTCAGACAGCAATTAAGTGGCATTCAAACCCAGGGGATTAAAACCCAGGCTGTTTATACTTCTGGGAAGATGGCAGACTAGAAAGACATGGGACTCTCCTCTCTCTCAGAAAAATAGCTAGAGGACTGGCAGAAAAAGCCTGGAAAAAAGTCTTCTTGGATTTAGGACACCAGGGGAAGGCTGGACACCGCCCAGAGGAGAGAGCGATAAAGGAAAAGAATCATGACAGCAAAACTGTGAGTTAAAAAGCCACAGCTGCAAATGCAGGCATCTTACTCCACCCTATAGACACTTTTGAATTCTCAGGGCTTGGAGCTGGTGGCTACAGACAAAGGGGGCCCCAGGGATCCACCTCCCCAGAACAGGGGAGAGAGAGGGACACAGCCTAAGGCTGACTCAGCTTTTGACCCACACACTTGGTCTGCTGTGTCCTATGAGCCCTTCCAGGCTGGGCAGGCCACACCATTGTTTGCCTTGGGGGCAGGGCAAGGGACTAAAGATACTCGACCAGCTTCATCTTGCTCTCTACTGGCCAAGGCTGGTTGTTGAGGACACAGATGGGAGTGGAATTATTTTCTGCTGGAGAAAAGGGAAGGGGCTGCCAGCAAAGGTTGGAGAACTGCCTCTGAGAGTTTGAATTACGAGGTTCTTAGCCTCCAGGCAGGATCCTCTAGCACAGTGATCCAGTCTGTGTTGCAGCAAACATACTCTGACAATGCATTGAACTGAGAGGGCTGCCAAAGAGCACCATCTGCTGGCAGACCAAGGAAGTGCATGTGAGGAAATTAAAAATAAATGAGAGGCTTTTTTAAGCCTTTACAGCTTTCCTCCCCAAGGCCCTAAGAAGTGGGTCTGCAACCCAATACTGGGTCCAGGGCGCAGATTTGAGCAACTAACAGAGACAATCCTAAAGACCCAGAACAGGTTGAACCAAGAAACAAAGAACAGCAGTAACACACAGCCTCCTGCCTCAATGAAAGAGAAAGAAATCGAGCATCTGAGTAAATTCACCACCCTAATCAGATGCCTAGACATTAGCAAAAAATTACAAGCCATACTAAGAAAATGGAAGAAATGGCCCAAGAAAAGGAATATATCAAAGCCCCACATGAGTTGCATGATTTGAGACAACTAATCAACGAGATGCACACAAATTTCCAAAATCGAATTAATGAGTTGAAAGGCAATATGGCTAAAGATAAAGAACATCAAAGAAAAACCTGAAAACCTCAGAGCAGCAAGGGAGAAGCAAACCATCAAATTCAAGGACGCCCAGTAAGACTCAGTGTGGACTTCTCATCAGAAACCATAGAGACGAGAAGATAGTGGTATGATATAATTAGGATACTGAAAGAGCAAAATTGCCAGCCGAGAATTCCTTACCCAGCAAAATTATCCTTCAAATATGAAGGTGAATTTAAAATGTTCACAAACAGAAACTAAGAGAGTTCGTAAAAAAAGAATCCACGTTTGCAGGAAATATTAAAGGTAGCCTTACAGCTGAAAGAAAAAGACAGGAGAGAAGGCTAGAGGAGAATATAGAATAAAGAATAGCAGAAAGGATAACTAAAAGAGTAAAAAGACATAAAAAAATAAGATATGACATATGAAAACCAAAGATTAAAAGGGTGGAAGTAAATAAAGCATTTACAGTAATATCATTGAATGTGAATGGATTAAACTTCCCAATCAAAAGATATAAGCTGAAAGAATGGATAAAAAAACATGAGCCATCCACATGCTGCCTATAAGAGATTCATCTTAGACCCAAGGATACAAACTGGCTGAAAGTGAAAGGTTGCAAAAAGAAACTCCACACAAATAGTAACCAAAACAAAAAAGAGCAGGGGTAGCTATACTAATTTCGGACAAAACACACTTTAAATGCAAAAAGTTATGAGAAATACAGAAGGCCATTATATATATTAATAAAAGGGACAATCCAACAGGAAGAAATAAGTCATAAATATTTAGGCATCAAGAGTAAATAACAAAGGAAAAAAAAAGAAAAGAAAATCTATGCACTTAACCAGGGTGCTCCAAAATACATGAGGCAAACTCTGGCAAAACTGAAGGGAGAAATAGACATCTCTACAATAGTTGGAGATTTCAACACCACACTCACATCACTAGATAGAACAACTAGACAGAAGATCAACAAGGAAACAGAGAACTTGAACAATATGATAAACGAGCTAGACTTAAAAGACATACAAAATGTTGAATCCAAACACAGCGGGTTTTACACTCTTCTCAGGTGTCCACAGATCTTTCTCCAGGATAGACCACATGTTAGGTCACAATGCAGCTCTCAATAAATATAAAAAGTTGAAATTATACAAAACACCTTCTCAGATCATAATAGAAAGAAACTGGAAATCAATAAGACAGGAAAAGAAGTAAATTCACAAATGTATGAGGGTTAAAAACACACTCCTAAATAATCAGTGGGTCAAAGAAGAAATTCCAAGTGAAATTAGTAAACATATTGAGATGAAAACAAGAACACAACTTACCAAAACTTATGGGATACAGCGAAGGCAGTCTTGAGAGGGATATTTATAGCCCTAAACGCCTATATTAAAAAAGAAGAGCTAAAATCAAAGATCTAACTGAACAACTGGAGAAACTAGAAAAAGAACAGCAAACCATTCCCAGAGCAAGCCGAAGGAAAGAATTAATAAAGATTAGAACAGAAATAAATGACAATTGAGAACAACAACAAAAAATAGAGAAAATAAACAAAACCGAAAGCTGGTTCTTTGAGAAGATCAATAAAACTGACAAACCCCTAGACAGACTAACAAAGGAAAAAAAAGATGCAAATAAATAAAATCAGAAATGAAAGGGGTGAAGTTATGAATGACCCCACAGGAATAAAAAGGTTCATAAGAGGATATCATGAGAAACTGTATTCCAACAAACTAGATAATCTAGATAAAATGGACAAACTCCTATAAATGCATAAACAACCTACAATTATGCTACAAGAAATCCAAGAACTTAACAAACCAATCACATCTAAAGAGATTGTTTCAGTGATCAAAAATCTCCCAATAGGGGAACGGATGTGGCTTAAGCAGTTAAGCATGCGCCTCCCACATGGGAGGTTCTGGGTTCAGTTCCTGGTGCCTCCTGAAGAAAAAAAAAAAAAAGATATTGAGCAAGGAAAAAGAAAAAAAAAAATCTCCCAACAAAGAAAAGTCCAGGACCAGAAGGCCTCACAGGTGAATTCTACCAAGCATTTCGAGAAGAATTAACAATCCTGTTTAAGCCCTTTCAAAAAATTGAAGAGGAGGGAAAATTACCCAACACACTATATGAAGCCTACATCACCCTAATACCAAAGACAGATAAAGATACTACAAAAAAAGAAAATTACAGACCAATCACTCTAACAAACATAGAGGTAAAAATTCTCAAAAAAATACTTGCAAATCGAATCCAACAGCATATCAAAAGACTTAATAATGATGACTAAGTGGGATTTATTCCTGGTATGCAAGGGTGGTTCAACATAAGAAAACCAATTAACTTTAATACACCACATTAACAAATTGAAGGGAAAAAAAACACATGATCATCTTCACTATGTAGAAAAGGCATTTGACAAAATCCAGCATCCTTTCTTGATAAAAACACTTCGAAAGATAGGAATAAAAGTAAAAGTCCTCAATACGATAAAGGGCATATATGAAAAACCCACTACCAACATTGTACTTAATAGGGAAAAGTTGAAAGCTTTCCCTCTAAGATCAGGAATAAGACAAGGATGCCTCCTGTCATCATTGTTATTCAACACTGTGCTAAAAGTTCTAGCTAGAGCAATTAGACAAGAAAAATAAATAAAAGGGATCCAAGTACAAAAAGAGGAAGTAAAACTCTCACTATTTGTGGATGACATGATCTTTTTTTTTTTTAAAGATTTTATTTTATTTATTTATTTATTTATCCGTCCCTCCCCCTGCTGCTTGTGTTCGCTGTGTCCATTTGCTGTGTTTTTCTGTGTCTGCTTGTCTCCCTTTGTTGGGTCGTTCTGCTGCATCAGCTCACTGCGCTGCGCAGGCTGACTTGCCTTCACCAGGAGGCCCCGGGAATCGAACCCAGGGCCTCCCATATGGTAAACGGGAGCCCTATCGATTGAGCCACATCCGCTTCCCAGACATGATCTTATATTTAGAAAATGCTGAAATGTTTATGACAAAGCTAGTTGTGCAAATGAAGAAGTTTAGCAAAGTGGCAGGATAAAAGATCAACACCCAAAAATCAGCAATGTTTCTGCATACTAGTACTGAACAATCTGAGGAGGAAATCAGGAGAAAAATTCCATTTTCAATAGCAACAAGGACTCAAATACCTAGGAATCAATTTAACCAAAGAAGTACAGGACCTATATGCAGAAAACTACAAAACAATGCTTAAATAAATCAAAGAAGACATAAACAAAAAGAAAGACATTCCGTGTTCATGGACTGGAATACTATATATTGTGAAGATGTCAATCCTACCCAAACTAATTTACAGGTTCAATGCAATACCAATCAAAATTCCAACAGCCTACTTTACAGAAATAGAAAATGCAATTACCAAATTCATTTGGAAGGCAAAGTGCACCCAAATAGCCAAAAGCATTCTAAAAAAGAAGAGTGATGTGAGAGGAATTTCACTGCCTGACCTTGAAACATATCACAAAGCTACAATGATCAAAACAGCATGGTACTGGAATAAAGATAGATGTAACAATTAGTGGAATAGAATTGAGAGTCCAGAAATAAACCTTCACCTCTACGGCCAAGTAGTTCTTGACAAACCTACCAAGTCCATGTTGACGGCACAGAACAGTCTCTTCAACAAATGGTGCCGGGAGAACTGGATATCCATAACCAAAGAATGAAAGAGGACCCTCATCTTACTCCCTATACAACAATCAACTCAAAATGGATCAAAGACCTAAATATAAAAGCCAGGACCATAAAAGTATAGAAGAAAATGTAGGGAAACGTCTTCAAGATTTTGCAGTAGGTGGAGGTTTCTTGGACCTTACACCCAAAGCACACGCAACAACAGAAAAATAGATAAATGGGACCTCCTCAAAATTAAACACTTTTGCACCTCACAGGGCTTTGTCAAAAGGGTGAAAAGGCAGCCGACTCAATGGGAGAAAATATTTGGAAATCATATATCTGATAAGGGTTTAATATCCAGGATAAAGAGATGCTACAATTCAACAATAAAAAGACAAATGACCCAATTAAAAAATGGGCAAAAGATTTGAATAGACATTTCTCCAAAGAAGAAATACAAAGGGCTAAAAAAAAAAAACAAGAATAAATGCCCAACGTCACTAGCGATTAGGGAAATGTAAACCAAAACTACAATAAGATATCATTTCACACCTATCAGAATGACCACTATAAAAAAGACAGAGAACCACAAGTGTGGGAGAGGACGTAGAGAGATAGGAATATTTCTTCACTGTTGGAGGGAATGTAGACTGGTACAGCCACTGTGGACTGTTTGGCAGTTCCTAAAGAAGTTGAATATAGACTTGCCACATGACCCTGCAATACCACTACTGGGTATATACCAAGAGGAACTGAGAGCAGTGATACGAATAGACATTTGTACACCAATGTTCACAGCAGCATTATTCATGATTGCCAAAAGTTGGAAACAACCCAGGTGTCCATCAACCGATGAATGGACAAACTGGTGTATTCACACAATGGCATATTATGCAGCTGTAAAAAGAAAGGAAGTCGTGAAGCATATGACAACATAGATGAACCTGGAAGACATTATGTTGAGTGAAGCAAGCCAGACACAAAAGGACAAATACTGTATGACTGCTCTACTATGAACTAAATAAATCGTGTAATCTCATGGAGTTAATAATCTGCATAAGCGTCATCAGAAAATAGAATGAGGTTAGAAATTGGAGAGATGAGGGTTATTATTATGCAGAATTGGGTAAAAAGGATGTGTGTTAATCTTTGGAAATGCATAGAAAAGGTGAAAGCCCAACATAATGTAACTAGCAGTACTATCACGTGTGTATGAAAGGGGTTTAAAGGGAAAGTCTAAGGTCATGTATATTACTAAAAGGAAATCTAAAAAATATAACATGGAACTGTATAGCATAGTAAAACCACATGTGAAATATGAATATGGATAAATTTATATATATATAAGACTCTTCTTCTTTGAAGCTAAACAAATATATGTTAATACTACAAGATGTTAGTATCAGGGAAAACAACAAAACATTATGCTAAGTGAAAGAAACCAGGCAGAAATACTACATATTGTATAATTCCATTTATATAAAATATAAATATAAATCAGTTTATAAAGACAAAATGAGATTAGTGGTTATGTAGGGCTGAGGAAGGACTGCTAAAGGGTGTGGAGTTTTTCTTTTGGAGTAATGAAATTGTTGTAAAATTTTTTGTGGTGATGAACGTACAACATTGTGATTATACTAAAAGCCACTGATTACACACTTTGGATAGATTTTATGGTATGTGCATATATCTCAATAAACTGGCTTAACAAATAAATAATTGTGCAAGAATAGCAGAAAAAGCAACTATGAACAACAGGGGAAGCAGAGAGAGAGTGAAAGGTGAAGAAATTTTTTTTTCTTTAATGTTTATTATTATTATTGAAATAATGAAAATGCTCTAATAATGATTAAAGCGATGAATGCAAAACTATGTGATTATACCAATTACCACTGATTGTACATTTTGGATGAATTGTAAGCTTTATTGATAATCAATAAAATTGATTTGCTAAAAGAAAAATAACAGAAAACGAGGCTGTTTGACTCTACAGTTTTTCTTCTTTCCTCCCTTGTGCCAATATGGAACATACCAATTTTTCAAGGTTTAACTTGGAGCCTACACTATCATATGTAACCTTCTCTAACATCTCCAGTTCTTGGTACTGTTTTTCCTGAATTCAGAAAGCATTTTTAAGGCTATACTAGGAGTCAGCACACTATGGCCCACAGGCCAACCCCCACACCCCTTGTTTGTAAATAAAGTTTTACTGGAGCACAGCCACACCCATTTGTGTCATATTGTTTATGGTTGCTTTTGCACTACAATGGCGGAGTTGAGTATTTGTAGTATTTGTAGTATTTGAGTATTTGTAGTGTAGGCATTGTAGACCCTATGGCTTACAAAATCTAAAATATTTACAATCTGATTATTTCCAGAAGAAGTTTTCTGACCCCTGGACTATACCATAGCCCATAACATTCATTATGTCTTGTATTAAAATAGTTTTTTGGTATAATTTATAGAGTATGTAAATTTAAGGGTACAACTCACTGAATTTTTTACATATATGTACACTTGTGTAACCATATCTAGATCCTGATACAAAACATTTCAAACAGCCCAGAAAGTGTCTCTCTGGGTTCCCAATCAGTAGCCTGCCCACAAAAAATTGCCACTATTCTGACTTCTATCACCATAGATTAGTTTTGCCTGTTTTGAACTTCAAATAAATAGAATCATACAGCCTATACGCTATAGAACGTATTCTTTTATGCCCGACTTCTTTCTTTCAATGTTACCCTGTGGTTTCTTTTATCAGCAGTTTGCTTTCATTGCTGTGTAGTATTCTATTATACAAATATACAACAATTTATATACCTATTCTATTGCTGATAAACATTTGGGTTGTGTGCAGATGTTAGCTATTATGAATAAAATCTTTTATGAACATATTGGCACATGTCTTTTGAACATAAATGCTCATTTCTGTTAGAGACACACCTGAGAGTAGGATCGCTGGGTCACTGGGTATATTTAGCTTTAGAA
>JAQZBX010113299.1:0-10119 GCA_029593785.1 Cabassous unicinctus | reverse complement strand
CAGGACTGCTTTTGCTGCATCCCATAGGTTTTGATATGTTGTGTCGTCATTTTCATTAGTTTCCAGGTAGTTACTGATTTCTTTTGAGATTTCTTCCTTGACCCACTGTTTGTCTAAGAGTGTGTTGTTTAACTTCCATAACCTTGTGCCTAACCTGTTTATCTAGCCCTTAGTGATTTCCAATTTCAATCTGTTGTGGTCAGAGAAATTACTTTGTAAAATCTCAGTCTTTCTGAATTCATTGAGAGTTGTTCTGTGGCCTGGCATGTGGTCTATCTTGGAGTATGATCCATGTGCACTTGAGAAGAATGTAAATCCTGCTGTATTTGGGTGTAGTGTTCTGTATATGTCTATTAAGTCCAGGTCCTCTAATGTATTGTTGAGAGCCTTTGTTTCTTTATTGATTCTCTGTCTAGATGTTCTGTCTAATGATGATAATGGTGTATTAAAGTCCCCTTCTATAATTGTAGAGGCATTATTACTCCACTTAGTTTTTCTAGAGTTTGCCTCATGTATTTTGGGGCACCCTGGTTAGGTGCATAAATGTTTATGATTCTTCTCTCTTCTTGAGAGATTACACCTTTTACTAATATATAGTGTCCATCTTTGTCTCTTACAATAGTTTTGCATTTAAAATCTATTTTGTCTGATATTAGAATAGCTACTCCTACACTTTTTTGGCTATTGTTAGCTTGTAAAATGATTTTCCAGCCATTCACTTTCAGCCTCATTGAAACCCTGGGTCAAAGGTGGGTTTCTTGTAGACAGCATATAGATAGATGATATTTCCTTATCCATTCTGCCAATCTGTGTCTCTTGATAAGTGAATTTAGTCCATTAACATTCAATGTTATTACTCATAAAGAATTTCTTACTTCAGCCATTTTTTCTTTGGGTTAATGTATGTCATATGTTGTTTTGTTTCTGTTTTTTGTCTTTTTAGTTGCTTTTAAACTCTCCTCCAACTCTCTCTCCTTTGTTTTTTCATTTCAATTTGTAGAACTTCCTTTAATATTTCTTGAAGTGCCAGTTTCTTATTTACATACACTCTTAATTTCTGTTTAACTTTGAATATTTTGAACTCTCCATCATTTTTGAATGCCAGTTTTTCTGGATAGAGAATTCGTGGCTGGAATTTTTTTCTTTTAGTATTTTGACTATGTCATACCACTGTCTTCTTGCCTCCATGGTTTCAGCTGAGAAATCAGCACTTAATCTTATTTTGCTTCCCTTGTATATGATGGTTCTTTTTTCTCTTGCTGCCTTGAGTATTTTCTCTTTGTCTTGAGCATTGGACATTTTGACAAGTGTATGTCTTGGAGTTGGCCTGTTGGGATTTATACTATTTGGGGTGCCCTGTGCTTCCTGGATCTGCATATCCATCTCTCTCAATAGGTTTGGGATGTTTTCAGCCATTATTTCCTTCAACACTCCTTCTGTATCTTTTACCTTCTCTTCTCCTTCTGGGATGCCCATAATGCATATGTTTGTGCATTTTGTGTTGTTGGTTAATTCCCTGAGTCCCTGATGGAATTTTTCTATTTTTTTTGGTCTATCTGTTCTACAATCTGTTTGATTTCAGATGTATTGTCTTCCACATCACTAATTCTTTCTTCTGCCTGTTCAAATCTGCTGTTATGTGAATCCAGTGTCTTTTTGATTTCTTGGATTGTGCCATTGGTCACCATCATATCCATTATCTTTTTGGGTAAGTTTCCAATTTCTTCAGTATGTTCTCCCAGTGTCTTCTTTATATCCTTAATCTCTTCCTTCACTTCTTTAAGTTGGTCCATGATATTTGTTTGGAAATCTTTGGTTAGTTGTTCGATGTTCTGCATCACTTCCTGGTTTTTAGTTTGTTCATTGGATTGGTACATGTTTTCCTGTTTCTCAGTGTGGTTTGTAATTTTTTGTTGCCCTCTAGTCATTTTAACTTGATGGATTTATTCAGTTGATTAGCTTCTCTCTCTGCGCTAGAGTTTTATTTGGCTGGTGGGTCTCTGTGAGTGTTAAGTTTTCTCTTTGACACTTTTTCTTCTTATTTTATTTCCTTGCTTCTTTCTATGTTGCCTTGAAGGCAAAAGATTAGGGCCAGAGGAATCAAAAGATGTGAGAAAGGAAGAAGGATAATAGTAATATTGATAAAAGTTAGAAGAGGGGCTAAATGAGACTTAATAAATTGAATATTTAACTCATGTAGGCAGTGCAGAGTAATAGGAAAAAAATTGGAGTACCTACAATGGACTGGGAAACCAAATAGAGGAGTATATATATAATGATTTAGAAGGCTAGAGTTATGAGGAGGGAGAGAAAGAGTGAAGAAAGGGCTGAAAGGAAAGAGTTAGTATTAATAAAAATAGAAGAAAACAAAATAGATAGAATAGAAATTGACACCCTTGAGTTGTGGGCATATGGAAAAATGTGGTATTTAATAGCCAAAACAGAAAGCAGAAGGCAGAAAGATGAAGGAAGGATAAGAGATAGTTGGGAAAACAAAATCAATATAGAAAGAGAATGGGAAATTGCTGAAGAAGAAGCATGGCAAAGAAGAGACAAGCTAGCAGCACCTAATTTTAAAAAAAATGAAAGAAAAAAGAAAGGGGGGAGGAAAGAGGAAAGAAAAGCAAGAGACAACAAATAAACAGAGAAAAACCAAACAACCACACAGGCGAGTAGTCAACCAAAGCTAAGGAGGATCAATGTTCCACTAGGGTCCCCTTGGATCCTCTCAGGCTGCTTGTGTTTATCAATCAATTTCCCCGCAGTGATATATATGCAGGTCCTGAAGCAGCTTTTAGCTATTAAACTAAATTAAAAAGAATTTATTTTTCATTTATTAAAGTGACTATCTCTTTTTTTTTTTTTTTTGGTAAAATACAGGACCAAAAATAAATCCTCCTCTAGACCACCCCCCTCATGGAGGGGACCCTAACTGGGCTTGTGGAAACTAATTAAGCACTTCCCACTTCTTGTACTCCCCAGGGGAGCTGAAGCTCTAATGCTTGTCAGTGTAGAATGCTAAAAAATGACTGACTCCGCACCTTCTTGATAAGAGCCCCAGCGTCACCGGGCTACAGGTAAATCAGGTTTCCTCAGCAGATTCGCCTCTCCCCTCAGCCTGGTGCTGCTTCAAGCTGGCTTATCTGCTCCCCCAAGCTATGAGGAGGTCCAGGCAGTTAAATTAATGGCAAAAAAATCCCCTCCCTGTGCTCCGACAGAACCCTTCTCTCTCAGAGAGTGCTCCCTCTCCCTGGCTCTGTGGGGCCCGGGGCTTATCCCTGGGGAGCTGGTCAAATCAACTCCCTCAGTAGATTCACCCCTCCCTTCCGCTGAGTGCCGATTCCCTGCAACTGTTTTGTTCGCCCAAGCTGCAAGGGGCTCCAGGCAGCCAAATCCCCGGAAAATAGAGCTCTCTTACCCCTTTGCCAGAGCCTCCCCCTCTCAGAGAATGCACCCTCCCACCAGGCCCTGTCACCCATTTGCAGGGCCTGTGAGTTGTGGCTCCAACTGGCTTTTTTTTTCTTTTTTTTTTTCCCTAAGGGTGGGGCTCAGCCGACTGTGTTAACCACCACAGGCAGGCTTAAAACCCACAAATCTCTACCATTCAGTCCACACCATCAATCTGCACAGATAGATGTCCCAAGCTTCTCACTCCACGCATCCACAGCACAGAACCCCAGGTAGGACCCCGTCCACAATCCGCTGTGCTCTGGGAGCTTCCGCGAGTGCCCTCCTAAACCATTGCCATCTTGCCCCTCGTGTGTCTGTTTTCCTCTTTTAAGACTAAATAGTGGTATGCTAGCACATTGAAGGGCAAAGAAAAATATGCAGTACCTAAATAAATGTGTCTTTTTAATAAATAATATATTATTGGCACTCAGGTTCACCACCCATTTTGAAAATGTCTTGCAATTCTAGTTTTTTGCTAATGTATTCTATCCGTTTTTGTTTGAATGTGAAGACTTTGAATTCACCCTAATTTTTGAAGTACAGAATTCATGGTGGGCTGTTTTCCTCTTTCAGTACCTTAACTACATCATGACACATTCTTCAGGCCTCCATGGTTTCTGATGAGTTAGTCAAACTTAATCTTATCCAAATTCCTTTATGTAATGCTTTGCTTTTCTCTTGCAACTTTCAGAAATCTCTCTTTATCTCTAATATTTGTCACTTGAATAGTAGGTGTCTCTGGGTAGGTCTATTCAAATTTATTCTGTTTGGTGTGTGTTATTCTTCTTGTATATTAATATTTATGTTTTTCATAAAAACAAAAAAAAAGTTTGTATTTATTTTCACAGAACCTATTGGGAGAAGAAAAAAGGTTTTTCCTAAATACCCTGATATGCGCTGCACTACCCCCAGGACGTTCATTTTGAGAAAATTGTGGGAGAATTGATAGTTGTGACAAGAGAGTAAAATATTTAGTAATTTTATATTACCCTATATAACCGTTGGGGAATTTGATGTGATTATGAATTCCAAAAATATAATTGGATCATGCTTGTAACCTGATCTGTTACTCTGGGCATGATTAACTTATGATTAGGGCATTGACTGGGCCACATCAGTAGGGCATTGAGCCCCACCCCTTGGTGGGTGGGGGAATTGAATATAAAATGCAAGGCAAAGGTCAGTTGAAGCAGTTTTTTCAGAAGCAGTTTTGATGTTGGAAAGAAGGCCCCAGGAGAAGAGAAGCGAGCCATTCGCCTGATCATCTACAGCTGACCTTGTGTTGGAAAGAAGAGCTAAGCCCGGAGAAAAATGCAGCCCCAGGAGGAGAGGAACACAAGAAGCCTGAACCCTGGCAAACGTTGGCAGCTGTCTTGCTCTAACATGTGGCAATGGACTGTGGTGAGAGAAGAAACTTAACGCTTTATGGCCTGGTATCTGTGGACTTCTACCCCAAATAAATACCCTTTATAAAGACCAAGCCATTTTTGGTATTTCATATTAGTACCTGTTTGGCTGACTAATACACCCTACTTATGTATGAAAATACACACTGAACAAATAGACACAAATAGAGAGTTGAACACAAAATAACAGAACTCACTAATGTTACTTATAATATTCATCCTCTTATAAAATAAGTTTAACTGTAAAATACATATTTAAAAGATTTCTTTAAAGGCTATTTCTGCTTAATCTGCACTGTGCCCATGCAGTTTTGCCCAAGTATTTTGTCCTTTTGTTATTGGCTTACAAAGATTTAAAATACAATCTCCAATATTTTCATTTATGTTAGAGTTTTGCTCATATCCCACTTAGACTTTGACAGACCTCAGATGAACAACATCTGTATATACAGTATATACTTAATGAGTATATGCTTAAAGAGATTGCCACTCACCTTTTGTGACAATCTTTCACCTTTTGTGACAATCTCTCACATTTTGTGACAATATACAAAAGTGGGATGTGCTCCTAGGGATGGCGGATTCCTGTGTTTTCTGTATACAGGATCAGTCTTCCAGACTACAGAAAGAAGTTCACATCTAAGGAGATGGTTCCTTACGAGGGAAATGAGCATACAGCTATTCTATTACAAATTTTGCCAGGATTATACCCAGAAACACGTATGTGGGGTGGGTTGAACCATGGCACTGCTTAAATGCACTTGGTGAATTATCTTTTAAAACAACAGAAAGATCCTGAAACACAAATTAACACTTATTGAGATAAATTATTTTACCTATTGAGGTAAATATTACATATTTCATATCACACTTTATTTCATATAGAAGTGTTCTTTAATATTTGAAGGTTTTCCCCTGGTCATGTCAACCTTCAAGTATGGTTTAAGTAATAGTGGACCAATCAATTAAATTAAAATACCATCCTTCCAAGATTTATCTCTAGGTGGTCCACTGAAGTGAAAATGAAGCATTCATGAAAATTATATTTAAACCATATTCTGGAAACATTATCTTGGAAAAATATATAACATTTATATATTTTGTAATATATGATATATGTTAATATATAACATTTTGGTGTGTAAAATGAGCATCAACTCATAAATTCAACTGAAAAATCATCAGTCAGAATTATTTTAAGAGATGAAATATCTCAAATATTCTTCTCTGCTCACGGATATTCCAGGTTTAGTGGTAAACCTGATCAAACCTGCACTTTATTTTAGGATGTTGTGCCTCAGAGCTGAACTCTCCTACTCCCCTGGGACATGATGATCCTGAGGGTGTCCCAAATCTCTTGGGGTGTTGCCCTGGGCTGAATGCGGTAGGAGGAACACAGGGACCACTTTGAAAATACTGAATTGCAAACTCTAATTCTGTCCCTTTTTGCCTGCTGTGACTATTTTCTTTCATACATCATTCAGCTTCCCCTCTGTAAATGTAACTACCAATTTCCTCATGGGAGCTAAACAACCATGATGGAAGGAAATGGTGTTTTCCATTTTTTTCTCCAGGTCTTTGGTTCTTTTCCTGTAGGAGTCACACATTTGTTGTGTACAGCTCTTGTTTACATAAAATTTGTTGATTGCCTCCTCTAATTTTAAAGTAGATTTTCTCTCCTGCATTGATTTTCTGTGAAGTTACATTTCATATTATTCATGTTCTTTAGGCAGTAGTCAGATTTTCAGCTGGTGCTTTTGAATCACACACTCAATCTCTGAATTTTCACACTGTAAATATGACTACTTTTGTTGGGGACTTTTGAACTATAAGCAATTCCTTTATTTTCTTCACACACCTGTTTTATTAAAATTTTTTTATTTTTAAAGAAGATTTAGATTACATAAGTGTTACATAAAAAATGTAGGGGATACCCATATGCCCCATTCCCATCCCATCCTACCATTTCCCACCTTAACAACATCATTCATTAGTGTGGTACATTTCTTACAATTGATGAACACATATTGAAGCCTTGCTACTAACTCTGGACCATAGTTTACACTATAGTTTACACTCTGTCCTGCATAACTTTGTAGATTATGACAAAATATATAATGGCCTGATCCATCATTGCAATGTCATGCTAGACAAACCCTATGTCCCAAAAAGCCCCCATATTACACCTCTTCTTACCTCTCCTTTCCCTTAGAATCCCTGGTGGTCATTGTCTTTATATCAATGATAAAAGTTCTTCCATTGCTAGAATAATAATAAGTCTATAATAGAATAATAATAAGTTTACTTTACTCCATTGTTCCTTCAACAATCTGAGGATTTTGGGATGGTTTTGTTCACTGTGTTTCTAAATGAGAGGGGACTTAGATCCCATAGGGCAGATTGATGGAACTATCTTGCTTGCTGCTGCAGACACTCTCTGTTCCTTGGGATGCATGTTGTCCATTATCATCTACTTGTTAGTTGTCCTGGGTGAGTCCAATGAACTGGAGACTAGGTTTTGCAACTCTGCTGAGATTTAGGACTCAAATGACACATGGATGGACCAGAGATTTAAGTCTCTGGGTCATATATTTAACAAGGATAATGCTAATGATAGGTTCAAATAAAAGGGGTAGAAGACCCATGAGTAGTGAAACTATAAATGAGTCTAACTCTGTTACATGGGGAGCATAAATTCCAAAGTAAGGCCCATTGACAGGGTGCCAAATTCCTGAGCTGTATCCCCTGCTTATAAGGTCTGGATGTCTCTAGAGCCCTCAGGAGCCTTGGTATTTGAGGCACTGTTTACTGTGGCAATCAATGAGATCTTGCTGAGTTGTGCATAAGAATAACCTCTGAGATGATCTCCCAACTCACTTTGAAATCTCTTAGCCATAAAACTCATTTGTGTTTAAAATTTCCCCTTTTGATCAATGTCTTTTTCCAGATGTATTGCTCGTTGACACTTGGTAATAATGCCTCAATGAGCAGGGAGGTTTTCCCCTGGCAATCCTGTCCCATGCTGGGGGGAATGTAGTGTAATTATATACTGAGCTTGGCTTACAGATACACCACTTTCAAGCAACAAATAGACTTTCAAGAGGGAACACTTATGCAATATATAATACTTTGCTAAGTTTCAATTTCACAAGAATAGGTTTGTAAGTACAATCATCAATATCAAGGGCCAGGTGTAATGGTCTGTCTTCCGTCACTCAGCAATACCCTTGAACTTGGGGGATTCTTGCAGTATTATTAAGGAATTTAGCAGAACTTGCCAGGATGGGAATACAATATTCCTTTTGTTATCATTTGGGTCTCCACCCACTGAGACAATGTCCCATGAACACTTGAACATATTCATATGCCTTAGAGACATGCCCCAGGTGAACCCCACCCCATGTATATCCCCATCACTGACAACCAACACCAGTGATCCTCCCCTGCCACAGTTTTGGCCCTTCTGTGATCCAAAATCTCTCCAAAATGAAGCCAACAAAACAATCAAATGAAATTAATAAGAAAGTGAAATAATAATATTTTTAAAAACAAATAAAATACAAAAAAATATTTGAAATAATCAAAAAATGTTTTACACATTGTGTCTTTCATCACTGTAAGAACTGTTTTGTATGTACAGTGACATTTTCTTCCATATATCACCTCGGATTCTTTTTTTTCCCCCATTTTCTCTTCAAAGCAGCTTTAATTTACAGAAAAGTCACATAGAAATTATAAGGGATTCCCATATACCCAATGCCCTCTCCTTTTTCTCTTCTTTCTTATTAATAACATTTTACATGCAGATGGTACATTTGTTACAATTGATATACAAATATTGAAGCTTTGCTACTAACCATGGCCAATGGCTTATATTATGGTTGACATTTTGTACTGACATTTTAATACATTTAGACAAAACTTAAAATGGCCAGTATCAGTTATTGCAAGATTATGCAGAACATTTCTAATGCTCTAAATAAGCCCTATGTTCCATTCATTCTATTCTACTCTCCCCCTCCTATCGGGACTTATGGTAAACACTAAGTTTCACTTTTTGAAAAATAAGATTAATAATTACTTGCAATAATATTGAGGGCTTGACATATTGGGCTGTTTTCTTTTATTAGGTACTACCTTTGTTCTTGAGGGGTTCTTGATCCTCTAATCTTCACATACTTAAAATATTCCTTTTTTATCCTCAAAGTTTTTTAAAGGAAATATTTCAGTTAATAGCGTCAATAATTCCTTCAAATTGACTTCTGACTGATATTTTGGCCACCACTTTCTAATTCACTATTTTTGTTTACATTGAATTGGCTGTGTCATTCTGATCCTGAGCTGCCAAAAGGGGAGCAAAGGGGTCTATTTGCACTTTGGAAAATATGATGCCACACTGCACTGTACTTGTGATCCCTTTCATTCCTCCCAGTATCATATCCACCACCACCTCTTTTTCTGTTTCCCCTCATGTCTTAGTTCACCCACCCCTACATGGAATTTCCACTTTTTTTTCACATGTATAAGGGTATTAGTCCTAGTCCTTACCTCATAGAGTGAGATGAGGAATACAGAGGATCATGCACATGAAGCCCTGAGAGCATGCATGGCCCAGCAATACACCAATGATATCATCTCTAATGGAAACTGCTTACCCCCATCCCAGAGTCTGCATAATGACTTACACTAAAGGGAAATGTGAGAATCAGCCCAAAACTATGGGTCACATAATAACAAAAGTAGACCTTAGATTAGCAAGTTGTCATCGCTGATGTTCTCAGCTTTCATCAAACTCATTATGATAGGCCTAAATTCCCTTTCTTCTTGTATTTCATCTGCCCTGTTTGGGATTTCCAATGATATTTGAGAATGAATGCCTGGCATCTAAATATTATTATTCTTATATTCTTCCTTTAGAGCCATGATATTTACAGTCTGGCTTTGGATTGGTTCCTTCTAGATCACTGTACAGCTTAGGGTTCAGGAGAAAAGACACCTTCTGTACAATTGAAGAAACAACATGACCAAGTGCAATTATTTTCATTTGTCACATAATAAGAAACAGAAGGCATATGGAGTTAGCAGCAAAACATACATTCTCTGTGGGCCAAGTTTCCCATTGCTGCAGACCCAGCAATTGTGTTTTGGATGTCCAAAGCTAAAATATTTACTCTAATTTGTTGTTGAATAAGGGGGTTCTCTCATGTGTTTTTCTCTTTCATTTATCTTTGTAATATCAATACGATTTTCTTAAACTACACAA
>JAQZBX010113298.1:0-10119 GCA_029593785.1 Cabassous unicinctus | reverse complement strand
CATCCTCCCTCTGACCCCGAGTGGAGGAACTCGGCCCCGCTTGGGGGCCTGGCTGGCTCCTTGGCTTGCGGCCGCAGGGCTTCAGTGCCTGCCTCCGTCCCCCCCCTTCTCACCGTGTGTCCGTCTGTCTGTTTCCCTCTTCTTGTAAGGCCGGCGGCGCTGTCAGATCAGGGCCCAGTCTGCTCCAGCTTGGCCTCATCTTAACTCCTCCGATTAGCCCCATCATCCCTGTTTTCTTGCACTGCCGGGGACGTCTCACTTGCTGCCTGCTCACCCACTGGATATTTACTCAAAGCTCTCAAAACGCAAGAAACCTCCGTTTCTTCCCCAGGCTCGCCTGATGGCCCTTTTGCTCATTTAAGGGCCACAGTTCTCTGTCTATTGTTAATAAATGGCACAGAATACCTGCCTATCTACCCGCCATTTCATCTAGCTATTCTTAGTCCTAAGGTAAAAATTTAAAAGTGTCTGATTTTAGTGGTATGAAAGTAACATGATAAATATTTGTGCAATCAAATAATGAGCATTTATCGGGGAAATAGAGTGCAGAATTAATCTCAATATGAGTGTCAGCTTTGGATCAGCGACAGGTAGTTATACAATGTATGTAACTGACCAATCAGACTGGCTGGCAGCAGCCACGCATCAGTGTTTATGCCAAATCCAAACAAAGTTATTGGTATTTGGGCTCTGTTTTAATTCAGCCCTTGTGAATTAGACGTGTGGAAGATGAATATTTAAACAGGGCATGAAGTGGGCACAGGCTCTTTAGTGAGTGTTGATAAGGACGTGGGACGCAGGCTATCTGCATTTTCAGCTCGGACCTGCCCCTAACGAATCTTGCAAGTGTGGGCTATTTCCCCCTCTCTCCTCTCAGTTCCCCATGGAAAGATGAGGAAAGGGCAGCTCTTATATGCCATAGATTTAGAATTTTGTGGCATAGAAGGTTCTTGCAAGGGGAGGTGCAGCACATGATGGGAAATGCCCTTTTCTTCATCCTCAAAAGTCCAATTTTTGTTTCCAAGACTTAGCTCGAAGGGCTCAATATTTCTTAGTGCCCTGGCGAAAGTGGTCCCTCCTGCCTTTCAATCCACAACGCGTTTCAAGGAATGCAGCTTGTGCCACTTATCATAATTTGTGACCATGTTCTAGTCTTCTGTCAGCCCAGTCAGATTCTTAAGAGCAGGTGCACATTTATCCCATCTCTGTGTCTCTCGTCATCCCAGCACAGGGTCTGCACACACGGATATTTATTGCATGTTTGCTGTGTGAAGATTAGGTAAATCAGTGACTGACTGACTGACTGCAAGTAAATGAATGAATGCGTGAATGATGTGGGTGAGAGGCGGGAAGTGGCTATTCATTCATCCTGTGTCTGCAAAGCCGAGAGTCTTCAGTATCACAGCTCTTACTCTGCACGAGGCACCATGCTAGACGCCTTGTATGTATTATATCACGGAATCTTATAAAAGTCATGTATGATGGGTATTATCATTTCCATTTTAAAGAAGAGGAAACAGATTTAGAAAAAATAAACAATTTACCCAAAGACTTGGGATGCCAGCGTATCTGAAGAGACAGCTTGTTCTTGGCCACTGGGCCACATGCTTGCCGTCTCCAGGTGATGAGCAGACAGCACAGAAATGTGGTTACTAGGAGGCAACCAAACAACAACTGTTAGAAATTAGATGACTGAGTTGTCACTTTGGTATTTGTAATGTGTGTCACCTTTCCTTTTTAGTGTCTCACAAAACAGACAAGCTTATTTTCAAGCAATGTTCATGAAATTTTGTGCCTATTCCTTCTCAAAAGGGGCTACTGAAAAATTTAAGGCTTATTGGCCAAAACCAACACACACACACACACAAAACGAAATATTTTATTGACCTAGTGTCAACTTAGAAGCTCAGTTTGGTTGCATTTTAGACTGGAATTATTTACAGTCACATTTCCATTGGATTTGGAAGTTCCCGAAATACCATCTATTTTAGTTATCTAGCGAGATCTACATTGACTCAACTTGAAACCATCTCCCTGGATGGTATATGGCACTATGTTATGCTTTGGATGGTTAAGATTGTTTTGGATGCTGAGTTAGTGTTGACACCAAGCCTGAATTTAGAGTAATAAACCAAGAAAATCTATGACTCAACATTGGTCTCAATCATAATTTGCAAGGCAATGTGGTATACAACATCACTTATTCTTACTGCATCAATTATCCTGTCATTAAGGTTATTTTTAAATCAAATCATATTCCATTTTTGAATCTAATGAAGATATCACAAATATATTAATCCTGTGTAGAGTACAGGATGATAGAAAAGAGAATTACTTCTTGATTTTATCTACTGAACTACATCACTTCACTTAATTTTCATAAGTAATATGAAAATAATACTATTTTTACTCTGCAGATGAGAAAATAATTTTTCCTTCATTTAATCCCAAATGCATTTTATCTGTATACAGCACAAGCTGTGGAATGTAATTAAAATCAGCTCCAACACCCAGCCACTAAGTAGCAGATCCAAGACTTGAACCTAGATCTACAGGTTGCAAAGCCCATGTTCCTTTTACCAGAGCATATGGAGAGCAGTTTATTTTAGGCTGATGGTTTTATCATCCTTGCAGGTGATGCTGAAATAGGAAGAAAAGACCAGAATTTACAGCTCTTCAAACAATAATGTGAAAAGCACTGCTTGTGCTTCCCCTTTCTTGGGGCTCCATGTCATCTGTCTTGCCCCAGGGATGCCTGAAAGAAGGATGCACAGGAGCAGTGTCATCCCAGCCCAGTCGATTCTCCATCTGGAGACAAGGTGTTGTAAGCTGACAGTCACTGGTCCAGTCACCAGTCACAAATGCCACCTCTTATGTGGCCTCAATGACATCTCTCCTCTTGCACTTGGAGAGGACTCTGGGAGGTCTCTTACTGTGTCAAGGATGAACCATTGGCAGCTGACAGTCTCCATCATGTGTCTCAAGGTGGCCAAGGGCCCTGCCCATGAGGCTACTTGTCTGCTTGGGTTCCTTCCTTGGACACAAATAGCTGCCTGGCCACAGAAGTTCACCACAGTGGGGCCATGGTGACCAGCTAAGTTCTTGGTGGTCCCCTTTCCTTAGCATGGGTCCTGCTCCATCCTCCTTGGCCACTACTCAGAGCCCTGTTGTGTATGGATAGAGTTCCTGGAAGAACGGAGAACAACAGTCCAACTCTGCAGGGTCTGCCCCAAATCCAAATTTCCTGCTGCTCTCTTCAGCCTACCTGAACTAGGCAGAATGGAGATGGTGACCACTCCTCCTCCCCTGTTCTCACTGACATCTGAATCTCCTCGTGGCCCTGTCCAGGTCCAGCATCTGTGGTACGTTCATCCTCAGTCTGGAATCCCCATGTCCCTGTGTCAGACTGATGCCAGGGCATTCTGATGTCTGTGCAGGATGCACTGGGAAGTCCGATTCTTTGGTATCATCTCTCCTGTTCAGAGCTGCAAAGAACCAGCCTTGGATGAACTGTCCTGACGAAGAGTGCAGGCAGTTTGATGACACTATTCATACTTTTGTATGTGGCTACTTGGGCCTTAGAAGGCAGCGAGTTCTGATAAGCTCCGGCACCCTATGTTTAAATGATTGCATAAACAGATTTGATGATGATGCCTACTCATAAGCTCAGAGTGGCTAGACCACTGAGACCTCAAGAGCACACAACTACTCCGTTAAATTGGTCCAGGCTGGTCCTAGGGCTGGACCACCCTTTGCTGTGAGTAACTCATGCAGCTGTACAAACATGCCTCAGATCTATTTGTTTTTTAATCTGCTAGGATTCCACTGGGGCATGCTTTCATTCTCATACTTATGTGATTTATGGCCATAATGATGAGACTTGTACAATCCAGAAGCTTAAAGGGCTTTGGCCCCCTGTCTGAGGAAGTCATCAGGTTTAGTGGAAAAAGTTGACCTTAGCATCAGAAATTCCATCCTGAAATCATGTGGCAGCAAATCATAAACCTGGTCTGTCTTCCTCTCTCTCCCCCAGCTCAGCAATCTCTTTGGCGAATTGATGAACAAATAACCTATTGAATTAAAGCTAATTTTAGTTCCAAAGCCATTAGGAAATAAGATCCTATGGGAGTTTTAAGTAATTTCATTTCAGCTGATTAAGATGTTCAGATACAGTGCATCACATTTAATGCTTGGGAACATTTTTAATGTCCAAAGCACATTGAGGATCCAGTGTCCTAGGAGCTAACAAATGTGGTAGTATCCATTTAAAACTTTTGATAACTCCATCAAAAATTCTGTGAAAGCTTTCCTAATTTCTTAGTCATGAGGGAAAGGTCTAGAGTCCTCGGGCAACTGAGAAGGGGATTCCTAGCCATTGGTATTTTTACAGCTTGCTCTTGACTTTGACCTAGCTTTGTTTCTGAGCCTGTTCTTGTCCCCATTTTGAGTTCCATCTCATTTATTTGATTCATGTACCCTACATCCCAAGAATGATCTAGCCATAGTCACATAGTTCGTTACCAAGTCAACCCAATAAAAGTTCTTAAAATCTTCAATATATAAATAATGTCATAGCCAGAGATTTTAGTCAAGCATTTCACAAATTGCCACTAGCTACTCAGTATGTACCAAACCCATACAAAGAGGCCCAGGTCAAAGTCGCTATCCTCAGGGTGCTGACATTCGTATAATCTAAGTATCTTAAAAAAAAAAAAAAACACAGCTAACATTTCTTAAGTTCTTCCTCTGTGTTAGACATTTCACCAAGTGCTGGACATGGGCTATTTCACTTGATCCTGATCATTGCACTAAGAATTATCACTATTATTACCCCTATTTTAAAGACCAGAAAACAGAGGTGTTTAAGGCATTATATAGTGTGCCCAAGCTGACATGTCAAGAAATGTTGGAATTGGGGTTTGAACAAAGTTAGTGTTACGACAGGGCCTTGCCAGGTGACCACCATACGCCACCACTGTGTGACTGTGCCATGTGCAATTCCCTGCCGAGGGGCCTTATGCAAGGCCCTTTGGGAGCACAGAGGAGACATTACCCGCCTTTGGCTGGAAGGCTGGAGGAGGTGGTTGGGAAGGGGTTCATTCGTACAATAATCACATGGAAGTCCTGCTCCAGGAGGGGCAGCAGGCCAGGTGGACTGTCCTGACACAGAGCCTCCCTGGGTGTCTTGGGAAGCAAGTGAAGGCCTTGTCCAGAGCCCCAGCTCCCCCATCCTGAAACACTGCCTTCCCTACACGCTCCCACCTGTCCCCTCAAGCTGTGTTCTTTCCCTTAGAGGACATCAGCGGGCAGGGAATCTGCTGCCAGAAAGACACAAGTTCAAATTTCTGCCCTGTCTTTTGCTAGTTTGATCATCTTGAGCACCTCACTCAAAAACCTCTGATTTTTAATTTTTATTGTTTGTAAAATGGGTACGTTAATAATTCTCTCGCAAGTATATTCCGAGAATAAAGGCTAAAGGAGAGGTGGATGTGAATGGCCTCTGAGCTCAGTGCCGGTGATGTAATATGTGCACAGTAAATGCCAGCTTCTCCGTTTCAGAGCCTGCTCCCAGGGAAGGCTTCTCCATCACTCCTCTGGACCTTGGCATGCTCCCTTCCAAACGAGATTTCCTTCCCCCAAAGCGTAGCTGTGCACCAACCCCGACCTTTCCCTGCCTTCTTCCCTTCAAGGGATTTCAAATGTCAGAGCTTTTACTATGGATGAGCAGCCTGGGGGCCGTGCTGGTTCCGAGAAGCCTCGCTCCAGGCCAGGGGATGTTCTGTCTGTCTTTCTAGGCTTGAGCCCTCCTGCTCTGCGAAGTGGTCCTAAGCACTAGGGGCAGAGCTGGGGCTGCCGAGTCCCAAGAGAAGCCCCGGAGGATGGGAAACCCAGCAGCTCCCAATCGCGTGTGCGGGGCCGTGGGAATGTGAGGGAGTGGGGGTGAGCGTGACGGTGACTGCGAAATGCCCCCTTCCCTGGGCAGTGACACCAAGCCGCAGTGCTGGTCTGCCAGGGCGCACGGGGAGATACAGCGCTTCCAGACCGCCGACTTCCCATCAGCCAGTGGGCAGTCGTGGTTGTAATCAATAAATGCAATTAGAGACTCAGTGACCGGGGACCCCATTCCCCAGGCTACTCACTCTAAAGCTATTCTCAGACCATTGCCAGGCACGGGGAAAGCAATTTGATCAGCATTCCTGTTAGCTGAATACGTTTCTTTGTGGTAAATTCCTTTGCTTCACCCGAAGACCCACCCCAGATCCCAAAGAAGCTCATCAGGTGTGACTTAATACAGCTAAAACCTTTCCTTTCTCTCTCTATATGTTTGCCATAGCCACCTCTGCCTCGCTCTGCTCATATTCCTTCTCTTTCTTTGAGAAGGAAAGGGTTGGAGTGGTGAAAAGTCATTTTTTCCTTCTATGTTCACTCTCCAGGTCTTTAGTGGGATTAAATGAATTCTTTTTAAATAATGAAATCTCAAAGTGGCTTAGTTTTCCAAAGTGCTTAACAAGTTTTTGCCTACAACGATATTGTGTTCCGTCAATCGTTCGTTCCGTGGCTATTCACTGAGCCCCCGGGGATGCACATGTGTGAATTGTGTGGTGTCTGTCCTGAAAGAGCCTGAAGTCACATAGGAAGTAAAGGAGATGGCTGAAACCATTTCTAGAACAGGCCAGAATAAGTGACGCAGGAAGATAAAAGAGGAGTTAGTTTTGCTGCACGGGCTCCGTTTGAGCTGGACCTTGAATTCCTACAGACGGCTGTGAAGCCATCGCCCTGATGAAGACTTTGCAGTCAAGACCCACAGGGGTGGGTAATTAGACACCTCCCTACTTAAAGCCGCCCAGCTAGTCTACGGCGCCAGGTGCATAAAGGGAACAGGGAAGTAAGGAAGGAAGAGGTGGGTTTAGGCCTTTGGACCCAAAGAACTGAATAAAACTGGATGAGTAGACCAGGAGCAGGACCTCACCCCCAGGGCTCTGCTCCCCAACACCGGTCTCCCTTCTGGGCGCTTCCTCCAGTGTGACCTGTTGATGAGCATCTCCACAGAGACGCTGCACCCACACAGGAGTGCTCAGTGTCTAAGGGTTAGGGGCGAATACCCTGAAAGAGAAGCAGCAAAAGACAAGGCTGGGGTGACGGCTGAGCCCCTGAGGCCACAGCTGGCCCTCCCACTCCCGTGCAGCTCTTCCTTCCCCCCAGGTTTGCAGGTTTTAACCCAAACTACCACAAAGGGGCTTATTCTGTGACTAGAAAAGAGCTGTAATTAGGAAGAGGGGAACCAAAGTGATCTTAGGACCTTTTCTGCAAAAACAATACAAGGTCAATTTCTTTAACGTCATTGCACAAACTTCCAATTAATACTCTAAAATTAAAGATATTATATTGTAAGCATTTTACATCTTTTGGTTGTATTTTCCATTCAAGATACAACACATCTCCCAGTTAAAAAGCTTTTTATTGACAGACTGATTGTTCATGTTGGTCAAATACATCAGAGCCAAAATTTATGGGCAAAACGCAAGGCATTTGAGCAAATCCACCATTTTCAGTAACTCAGGTGTCTGGCACAAAGCAGTCACTCTAAGTGGTAATTATGAGAAGCAGTCCTTCCCCATTTGGTATGTCTCCAGGAAGTGTATTCTGAATGTACGTGAGTGGTGAGATCATGTGATGAGATGAACGTCCACACGTTCTTTCTTAAGAGTGGATATTCTGGATCTGCATTTTGAGGTTAAATCTATGGCTTTAGGAGTAATGATCCTTCATCAATCCACAACTTCTCAGGGAACCTCAGGGAGGGCATTGGGCAGTGTTTGTCATAGTCTTTCAGGTCCCCGAGGGGACATAGCTCCTGGATTGAGGAGCAGACACACACCTGCCGTCCTCATCGTAGTGTTGCGTGGCCTCAATTGATGTGGCAATCAGGAGCAGGCCTGGCCATGTGGCTTAACTTGGAAAAGTATGGCTCTTGACCACTTTTGTGGAAGTGGCTATGGAAATGAGTTTACTTTACATTCTAGCATAGCCGTCCTCCTCGGAAACTGAGCTGCAGCGATGTAGATAAATAATTTAGCAGTGTAATAACTTCTTTCGTATCAAAGAACCTGAAATGACTTTCCAAGGGCATTTCAATGATGTCTAGAATCTCTGTCAATGTAATTAAGAGAATAAAGTGTTGTACCAGTGTGTTGATGCGTGTTTATCCATTCTTTTTGGTAAACTTTTCAGAGGGGGAAAAAACCCTGGATTAAGCATATACAAGTGAATCGGAAAAGCGTTTCTTCAGGGAGTCACTTTTTTCATTCCTCATTTAAAATAAAACTAATTTTTAGCCAATCAAAAAACTTTTCAGGTGGAAAGATGTTATTTATGAAACACAGGGTGAGGTAATAACCCATTCCTGTATTGCTTAGAGAGCAATTTAAAGCATTTAAAATATAATTGTATTTTGGTCCTATAGATTGAAATATTATGTGCATGTTGATCTGTGGGTAATTTCCTTTTATTTGTCATTTTATTAGATTAGTGGAGTCTCCCTTCCCCAGAATTATTAAAAAATAATTACTAGGCACTGGTGTATGTGAAGTGCTGGAGAAATAGAAGCAACGAGACGTTGTCCCTTTCCTGAAGGAGGCTATCAAGAGAGCAAGGAGCCTAACGGACAACTCAGAGCTGGGAGAGGATAAACGTAGAGAAGGAAGACATTTAGGGATTCAGAAGGGGATGGTATGTGGAGCCAATCTTAGGGAATAACTAGGGATTCACCAGATAGAGGCAAGGGGAAGGTTACTTCAACCAGAAGGAATGGCAGGTGTAAAAACCTAGGGACAAGGGCGCTTCATGAATTTAGAGGATGAGAGGCTGTACCTCCTCTTGGTTAGAATGAGGGGGGTGCAGCTCAAAGTATCTGACAATGGACAATCCTAAATAACAAGCGTCACGTTTGTCCTTCAGCTCCCAGGCAACCAGGAGCCAGCAGCACGAGGACACGATGAATTTGTGTTCTGGAAAGACTCAGGTAGCAGCCTGACAGGCTGCTGGGAGGGTTTCCAGGGAACCCAAATCAGATTTTAAAACTGTAAACATTGCAAACATTACTGTCAATGTTTTGGGGGTGAGAGAGACTAGAGATAGGGAAGTTCTCTGATCCCCCTTCCTGGCTGGGCCTGGGGCTTCCTGATGGGCTCACAGCGCCGCAGTGGTGACCATGCGAGGTCTGCAGCCTGGAGCAGCTTGTGGTGCCAGAGGAGAACATCAGGTGGTGTCTGAGGAGGGTTTCAGAGCTGGCGCTGCTAAAATGCAGTGGATGCGTGGTCAAAGCCAGAGGCGCCCTAGGGGAAGGCCAGGGAGTCGAGATTCAGGACCAACGTATGTCAGTGTGTAAATTGCAGAGATCAGTGGAAGAAAATAGCATCAGAACTGGCAGAAACGGAAAGAAATGTGGACAAATTCCAGAGCAGGCGTCTGATAGCAGGGATGGTATTATTCTTTTTTATCTCAGCATCTATTTCCTGAGAGGCTTGTTTAAATGGACCAGGACCAAATGGGCAACTGGACGAGAGATGAGGAAAGCCTGCACCGCTGGCAGTGCCAGGGAGGACGGAGAGGCGAGGACAAATCCCAGAGATGCCACGGAGGCCAGATGATGATCAGATGAGCGTGAGGAGTCGGCACGGCGTGGGGGAACAGAAGGAAGACTAGATGTAGGAAGCAGGCAATCAGGCAGCTGGGGAGAAGCTCAGGATGTAGAAATTGCCTAGCAGGCCGGGAGCTCAGGGGAAATTAAAGCTAAGCATTGGATGAGAGAACATTCCAGGCTGCACCCTCAGTCCCCGGTATCTTCCTCTGTGCCAACCATCCACTAAGCTCACCAGCTGGGTGGTGGGTTATAGTCCAACAGACATGCTGGCAGGGCTTAAGAAGAAGGGGCATGGAGTGGAGGGAGTGCCACCTGCAGACCCATATCCAAGCCTGCATATCACCTGGGAGAGCCCGTGTCGATAGAAATAGACATATGTAACTCAGGTGAGGCGAGGCCCTGGCAACATCCTCGCTGCCCGTGGGGAGGGAATTGGAGAAATTGTCCTTTTGGGCTCCTGTGCTCAAGGAAGCTTC
>JAQZBX010113297.1:0-10118 GCA_029593785.1 Cabassous unicinctus | reverse complement strand
CATGCAGAACTGTGTAGGAGAAAGTGTGTTCTATGATGTGAACTGTCTTCCATGCTCGGTGGCAAGGCCCCAGGATGTGTATATCCATTGCGGGTTTTGTGTCACATGGATGAAGGATGGTGGTGTGGGATGTTGTTGGAGGTGTGGGAGGTGGGGAACATGGGAATCTCTGTAATTTCTGAGTAATATTTAGGTAATCTTAGCACCTTTAAAAATACATATATATATATATAAAATAACATTTATGTAAACAAATGCACATATATGCATATGTATTTATATATCATTTTACAAATATTTTTATGTATTGTGTAAAATTTGATTTTTACCCACAATTAAAAATAAATAAATAAAAAAACATATGCATTACTGGAATTTCAGAAGGACAAGAAAAGTAGAAAAGAAGCAGAAAGAATATTTGAAGAAATAATGATTGAAAACTCCCCTACCTTTATGACAGACCTACATATTAATGTCCAAGAAGGACAGCATACTGCAAACAGATAAGATGCATCAACACCCAACCACCACAAAAGTTATATTTTATTTTTATCCCAAAAGATTGTCATCATTTGGGTATGTAATTGTCTCAAGATGGCTTGTTGATTACCAAAAAACTTTTACTGCAAGTTAAATTAAAATGTTACATTAAGAAAAAGGTTGTAAATTTTTAAATGATACTTTCCCTTTCAAATTAAATAAAGGAATTATAAACAGCATAGAAATAAACCATATTCACCTATTGCTGACCTCTCATTTCCTTGACATCCAGCAGCCTCCATGTCTAGTCTGACTTAGATCCTACAAATCTACAGGCAGAAATGTGATCTTAACCATGGTATTTGTTAAGACCCTTCAACCAACTTCTGTTGATGATTCTTAATTTTCCCCTTCATGTAAAGTTTATATGAGTGGAATCACTCTTGGAAAAATCCCATGTGGTAGATCAGAGGTTTGAGGATTGAGACAGCCATAAAAAATAGTAGAGTTCATTAAAAACATAAATATGAAATTCCTTTGAAATGAAGAACACTTTAAAGCATTAATTTTGGTTTGGAGAACTTCCCCAATTTAACTTTAGTAGCCATGCAGTCATGTGCTGAAAATGGTAGGTTCTTTATGGAAGGATTCTGGGACTATTGGTCACAAATGAAGGACAGTCTTCCCCATGTAGGATGTGTGGGATAAATGGAGAAAAACTGATTCCACATAAAGTCATTCCCAGTTCTGAATCATTTCCTCTGTTTTTACAATTGATATAGGACAATGATTTCACTTGGTCTCACAAAAAGAAACAAACAAATAACAAAATAAGTGTGATGATCATCAGTGTAACAAGATTCTAGATCTTTGAATACAAAATTAGACTTGGAAGCTGCAGACAAAAATGTTACAACTGTAGAATATATTACCTCATCTTGGGATAAGTGTACATGAGCACAACATTGCAGAGTGCCCCACATCATATTACCACATCTAACTGTGAATGTTCATGTGTGGAGAAGGGTGATGGTATTGTTATCAGATTTTGTCTAGGTTCTTGACAATGCTGCAAAAATGAATTTCAAGAGCACATGGGTTACTTAGGCCAGTAATTTATTAAGGAATGGTGAGAACAGAAATGGAAGAAAATAACAGGTTATAGCCCTAGGTAGAGAGGAAGGGGCTGAAGGGTGATAAAGAGGGCTGATTTATAGAATACAGTTTCCCATTATAGATTATAAATCCCTGGGTTTGCTTGTGTAGTGATCTGGGTGGTGACAAAGACCAGAATAGGGGTTTTTTGCTTTTATGCTTACTTTTTAAACTATTAATTATTCACCCCTTAGCTAATGACACAGGAAGAGTCTCAGCAGTTTGCTGTTTTGATTGATTACCCAACCCATCAATTCACCAGGTGTGCCCAATTATAAGGCCCCTGGAGAGTATCTGTGGCTTCTCCTGGCTTCCAGAGGAAATCTTGTTCTAAATGGGAGAATCTCATGAGGGTCTTCCAGCAGCCATCTTAGGGTTATTGATGTCCACGTGGACATTTTGCCAGGTTCCAGATCCATCTAGCCTGCTTCAGCATGGTATTGTTTGGGTGCCTAGGATTCATGTGGGGCCATGTGGACTGAGAGTGATCTCATCTAATGGACTAGTCTGTACTTTATATAATTAAACTTTTCTATTTCACCATTGAACATTACAAAAACATCCATTTATATTAGTATAATGACCAGAGTAATGTCAGGGAGCATTAGTTCACAGAACCTGTCAAACTGTCTCCCCCCACTCCCCACCCCCAATAGAATGACTGATGGTCTCTTCTGGTTGCCAGGCACTTGTTTTTCTTTGAGATAGAACATTCACAGGTTTCCAAGCTGGCAGTTGTAGACTGAAAGCTTCTTGCCAGAGGCAGAGTTGGAGGTTTTTTGAGACCATGGGAGACTTACTGAGGGCCATAAAAATGTCTTTGCAGCTAGTCCTAGAGCTTCTGGCCCGTGTTCTGATGGTCTTTTCAGAATTCTGGAGGCACAGCCAATTATAATAGAGTTTTCCTTGGAAATCTTACTATATGCTACTTTGATTGCTCTCATACTAAAATTCTGGTGGCACAGTTTGAAGGAGAAAAAGCTAGCCAAGCACCTTTCAGTTCAACATGAAGATTATCTTAAAATCAGTGAGAAGATTGGACAGATAACTACATTGTGTAAAGAACTTAGGGCACCTACAGTGGAGACCACTACTCCAATGATACAAACTTTGTACTTGGCAGAACTTAATAAGGATGCATATAGGTTCCTCATTTCAATGGAAAATATAGGAGATATTCTGTATCAAGGACAGAGGAGTGATCTAAGTTTTCTTTCAACATCATGATGATGGCTCATCTTCAAGGAAACATACTGTCTTCCAGTAATGACCTGAATTCTGCCACTTGAGGGAGCCTGGGGTGAAAATCATCTTAAATATATCTCAGAAGAATGGCAAACAATACCAGGAAGAGACAATGGTGTGGATGAAAATTCTCAGCTTCAAGAAACCTTAAAGTTGTTTGTCTTGGAAGATGCTAGATGGAAAGAAAGTATGCAGGAACTAAAGGAACAGGGAAAAAAGCTTGAAAATTCCACAATGCAGTTAGAACTCATTGTCAATGATAAAGACAGCCAGTTAACATATTAGATAGAAACAGTTCTGAAGGTGATAAATGTGCTTACTGTCTGTGAAGTTTACACACCTGCTATCAAATCGGAATTAAAGGAAAAGAGTGAATCTGTGAAAGGAGACCAGCCTCATAAGGTACATGTGAATGTACCAAATCTCATCGATGCTGTAACCATAAATGGTAATGTAAACAGAATTAAAAAAGAAAAGTAAATGACATATAAAAATTTGTGTAAGGTAAGTCGAGTCAAAGAAGCACTTACATATCAAAATAAACATCTGGAAACAGAGCAAACATCTCTAAAGCAGGAATATGAACACCTAGAAAAGCAGATACAGAAGTTTCACCAGAAACTGCATATTCTTCCAGAAGTACATCAACAACACCTCCTGCAATTTCACTTTGAGTCAATCAAGCAGGGAAATGTCCACTTAGAAATAGAGAAAAGAATTACCCAGGTGAATGAAAACATCGGTTTTACACAAAAACAACTTGATATATACTGAAGGATGACAGAACACCTGGAAAATGAACTGGAGAGCATTGCTTCTCGTTATGAAAGTTGGGCTAGTTACTAACAGAAAAACTCATGAAAGTGCCTGGCAGCTCTAGCTACACAGAGGAAAGTCAATGAGCTAAGACTGGAAATTGAGCAGGACAAGCAATAGTGGTCAAAGACAGGTAGTAAAATTCAGCATATCCCATGTGTTTCTTTCCCCCCACTATTCCATATGCAGTGCAGTGCAGAGACTGAGGAGGTTCAGGGCAAGCCCTGTATCATCAGTTCTCCTGTCGGAGAGGAGGGGAGAGCAGTGAGGGCTCAGGGATCCAGAGCGATTTTCATGTTTGACTCCCATCTCTAACAGCCAGTCCCTGAGCATTCAAAAGCACAGTAGGACGTCCAGCATGTTTCATTCTTTCAAAGTGATTGGGCTCAATATATTTTTAGTCTGTATGTTAATTGATGCATTTTTGTTGATGCTTTATAGAATTATACACTAAGTTTTCCATAATATAGATAGTTGTAATATTATTCATAAAAATACACTGTTTACATTTTGTTGAACCTCATAGAATTAGATTAAAAGTATTTCCTTTTCAATGATCAAATTTTTCAACCATTAATTTCAGCATAATTAAAATGGAAAATGAGTAGTTAGAGATGATGGTAACCTTCATGTCTGTTTCTAATATATGAGGCTGGATTTTTTTAAAATGTAGAAGTTACTTAATATTTGCAGCATTTTAAAATATTGAGTAATTTTTAAAAATAACAGTAAAAACAACAACAATACTCCATGCTACACTTAATTATTTTATTAATGACACACTGAATTAACTGATAGATTTTTAGGAGGTGATATTTTGCAACTGTTTATTTCTTATTTCTTTTTAAAATGTTATATTGTTCACAATATTCATTGTTCAAACATTTCAAAATTTTCGTCATTGCAATAAAAGTTTTCTTAACTATTCTGTATTCTGTTGTCATTTGTAATGAATTTCCTGAAACTAACAATAATTTATTTTAATTTCTGTTTCTTTGTAATGGTATTATGGTTTCTTTTTTTTCCCCTTAAAGCTTGGATCCCATGTTTTTAACAAAATATGGGTTCAAAATCCAGGATTATTTCATTTTACTAAAAGACTTCCTGGTGTTTAGTTTGACCAGTTACGTGTAATGTTTCATTTATCACTTAACTGCGATTTGTGTTAGATTCATTACCAATGACTTTGGAAATGGTCAATGTTTTACTATACATTCTGTAACTTCTATAGATATTCCTCCTCCTTATGAAATTTTCCTCAGTATTTGGTATGACACTTCTTGAAGACAAGACCAATATAAATTGCTTACTTTAACCCTTAACCAGAGTCAATCCAGTAATTTTTTATTGGTTTAATAAAATCTTTCTAGATTAATTTTGTAATCTGTATTATTTTATTGTTGTTTCATATCCACAAATGTATGTGCCTAGATAAATAAGAACTACTTTATATATTCATTAGAGTTTCTTCTTCTATAGATGATAAGTTTATTTTAGACATTGTCTTTAGGCATATCAACTTGTGAATAATTATGACTCTATGTAATTTGAGATGTTAATTATTTCCTTATTTACCACCCTCTTTTTTTAATTTAATTATGCTCTATGTATAATTCCCAAGCAAACAGGTATATCAAGAAGATGAGGAGGCGGATGTGGCTCAAATGGTTGGCCAACTGTCTGCCATATGGAGGGACCTGGGTTCGATCCCCGGGACCTCCCGGTAAAATAAAAAAATATATGTAGAAGGCGCATGGGCTGCCAGGTTCTGTGTGCCGGTGAGCCGCCAGGCCCCGGGAGCCATGCAGCAAGATGATGATGTAAAAGGAGAGAGACAAGATGAGATGCTCCGAAAGCTCCGAAAACCATGAGCCGAGGTGGCGCAGATGGCAGAACACCTCTCTCCTACATCGGAGGTCCCCAGGATCGAATCCTGGTGAAGACTGGAGGAGGAGGATGAGAAGAGAAGAAACAGACACAGAGGATTGCCCAGCAAATGGACACAAAGCAGCAAATGGGGAAGGGGGGGTTAAAATGGATTAAGTAAATAAATAAATCTTTAAAAAAAAAAAGATGAAAAAAATTCATTATATAGTTGCCTTTACTTTGAAAACCTTAAAGCCTGGAGAAGAGAGTATAGTTGAAGATGAATAAAATATCTTTGGGGAGGGATGAGGAGAGCAGTGTATCTTGCTACCCTTTTCAACCATACAAACACCAAGACAAAGGAACATATACATCCAGAGCTTCCCAGAAATTAGGAAGAGAAGAGTGAGCTTGGGCAGAGTGTTGTGGTAAGAAACTGGAGATGGATTGGCTTTAGGATTGGTGTAGGAAGAAATTCTGAGACTGAATTTCATGTTGACCTGAGGATCAACTGAGGATCATGCTGACCCAGCATTGTCTGTTGCAAGTTATAAGCATAAGTGCAGAAATCCACACTGTGACAAAGTCTTGGAGTAGGAGCCCCACACCCTGTGGTATGGCAACATGCAGCCATGAGCCCTCAATGACACTAGCACTCTCCTGTCTTAATAAAATAACTTCCTCAAAAAATACACATTAATACTCTAACCATTTTCTTATAATCATGGCATGTTTCTTCATTTTGCCTCAAATGGTCATTTATGGGATTTTTATAATGTAAGCCATGGTACATGGCTCCCACTTTGCCATTTCATGGAATGAGGTGACATTTCAGTTACTGCTCTCAAATTTTGTGGGCTACGTCAAAATTTAGACCTATACTTTTTCTCATAATTATCCTTCTTTGGTATATATTTCACCTTACTTGTCAGAATCCATGGGTGGGTAAAGCCCCCAAAGTGGGAACAACATGAGAAAGGATATGGACATATGAGAACATGTGGTGTATTTTGAAACTCTAAAGCTATGCAGTGTAGTGACCAAAATTTATGCCTCAGCCTCAATAAACTAAATTTAAAATGAAAAATATTCTGGATGATTTGCAATATCCCTTTCTATTCTGTTATTTTAAAACTTTGCTCTAATATTAATGAATTTGCATCATTCTCAGAGCATGTACTCTCAAATAGCTTACACTGTGACTTGAAAACAATACAAGAAATTTAGTTCCTTGATCGTAGGTTATTTTTTGAAAATTCTCTCAGCCTGTAAGAAAACTAGAGCCAATGGTAAAACTATATGTTTACATAGGCTTTTCTCTTTTTAAATACTTCAAGGTAAAAATGTAAGTGATATTAAAATGATGTGAGTGCGTAAGAACATAGTTTGGCACCATCACGTATATGCAGACAGGTATCTCCGCTGGTGTCACAGAGGCAGCTTTGGCTTGCAGAGACCTACTTCTCAGATTACACATAACTTCCTCATGAACCTGATGAATACTTGTCTACTAAAGACTTTGAATTATCTTTCTATATCACTAAACTTCATAATTTTATTTAATTCAATATCTTTTGACTAATGAGTTTTTGGGTTAATGATGACTCCAGCACTGGGACCATATTTTGACCCAGACACTGACTTCACCATCAGGAACTCACAGTCTGCTGGATTAGACTGTCAGGGAAATGGAGATTTATCACAGTGTGTGGAGATCAGATCTGAGAAAATGTCAAGTACCAGGGGCCATAGGATCACATCTTGGTGGGTTATGAACATTCCAGGAGAATGTCATGACTCAGCTGAGAATTACTACTTAAGTAGGACAGAGCCATGTAAAGGTGAGTAAAAGAAAGAATTCAGGTAATGGATCCAACATATGCACAGAAATGATGGTGAATTATTCAGTCCAAGAATTTACAATCATTCAATGTGACTAGAGAAATATATTATTATAGAAGAATAAGAAGAAAAATAGTTGGAAATAAGTCAATTATGAGCAATATATTAGACTTCTTTTATACATATGTGTGTATGTATATATATATATGCACACAGACTAACACATACACACACTTTGGGCCTCATTCCAAGAAAAAAATGAGCCCTTGAAAGAGTTTAAACAGGCCTGGAGCAAGTCTGACAACAAGGAGAGAATTATAGAAAGATGGTGGAGTTGGAAACACCAGCAATCAGGCCCTCCACCAAAACAACTATTGAACTTCCAGAAACTAATTTCAACTAATTGTAAAACTTTAGAGTTTAGTGTATCACAACAAAATAATTGTGATTGTCATCAGTGTAATGAGATTCTGGATCTTTGAATACAAAACTAGATATGGAAGCTGCAGATAAAAGTGTTACAACTGTAGAATATATAGCCTCATCTTGGGATAAGGGTATGTGAGTATAATATTGCAGAGTGCCCCACAATTGTGGCCCACAATTGGAAAGAAGCCAATTATGAGCAATATATTAGGCTTCACACACACACACACACACTTTGGGCTTCATTCCAAGAAAAAAGGAGCCTTTTAAAGAGTTGAAAAAGGACTGGGGCAAGTCTGAATACAAGAGCTTAGTTAATAAGGAGAATTATAGTAAGATGGTGGAGTGGGAAACTCCAGCAATCAGTCCCTCCACCAAAACAAGTATTGGACTTCCAGAAACTGCCTGATTCAACTAATTATGAAACTTTAGAGTTTAGTGGATCACTACAGCAGCATACAGATGAAAGCAGGAGGAAGATGCAGATAAATTACTATAAATACTAGTGATTTTCACCCTTCCTAAAGTAGGTACCACTACCCATCCTCCTGCCTCATGGTGCACAGATGGAACAGCAGCACTGACTCCTGGAGCTTACTTGTGTGCATTTATGTCAGTGCTAGTGTATTGGCAGGAAATCATAGGGAATTACCAGGGAACTTGAATCAGGCTCACACTCAGAATTTATTCTGGGTGCAGAGAGCTGAGACAGTGGGAGAAACAATCAAATTGAAGTAGCCTGGGGCAAAAAACAATGAATTAAGTCAAACAATGGAACACAATTTGAAGATGAGTATTTCAAAGGGTGCCTTCACTCAAATTCCTATAACCTTAATGGGAATTTGAAGCCAATATATATATAACTGGCAAATACAGTGAAAGGTGCTTTTTGCCTGGATTTCTTTGTTAAGATTAGCTCCTGGTATTCAAGAAAAACTCCTTCATATCACTAGCAAAGTACTTACTTAGGAACAGACAGCTTGGGAACAAATGCCAGATTTTAATATTTGATAAGTATGAAAAAGCATAGTGTTGCAACAAAAGATTACTAAACAAACTGGAAGGGGTGGCCCATTCAAATAAACAAGATAAATATCTAGAAGCCATCAGTGAAATTGTAGGTCACATGGTTCCCATACATAAACTTATTACAATACCACAGTAATCAAAACAGCATGGTATTGGCACAAGGGGGGAAATATAGATAAATGGAATAAAAATAAGAGTTCAAAAATTAACCCTCCCACTTAAGGCCAAGCGATTTTTGAAAAAGTTCCAGAGACCAAATGGGAATGAATACTCTGGATGTCTATATGCAATAGAATAAATGAAACACACTATCTCACACCACATATAAATATCAACCCAAAATGGTCAAGAACTATATATGAGAACCAAAGAAAAAAATGCCTAAAAGAAAATGGAGGGATGGATCCTCAGGACCTTGTCTTAGGCAATGCTTTGCTTGAATACTTATCCAAAACACAAGCAATAAATGAAAAACTAGATAAATTGGACCTCATCAAAATTAAAAACTTTTGTGCATCAAAAGAGTTTAAAATTAAAGTAAAATAACAACTTACAAAATGGTGGAAAATAGTTGGAAATTACTTATCTGATAAGGATTTAACATCCAGAATATATAAAGAAATCCTACAACTCAACAACAAAAAGACAAACAATCCAATTTAAAATGGGCAAAAGACTTTACTAGACATATCTCCAAAAATATATATTAATGGCAAAAAAAAAAAATAGCATCACTAACCATTAGGAAAAAGCAAATGAAAACCATAATGAAATATATTTCACACCCACTAGAATTAAAAAATGGAAAATTACATGTATTGGAGAGGATGTGGAGATATAGGAAGACTCATTCTTTGCAGGTGTGGATGCAAAATGGTGAAGCTGTTGTGGAAGACAGTTTGGTAGTTCCTCAGAAAGTTAAGTACAGAATTACCATATGACCCAGTTATTCTACTTCTAGATATACATGCAAAAGAATTGACAGCAGGTACACAAACAGATATTTTTACACTGACGTATACTGTGGCATTATTCACAAATCCCAAATGATGGTAGCAATGCACGTGTCCATCCACTGATCAATGAATAAACACAATGTGGAATACACATACTATGGAATATTATTCATCCCTAAAAATAAATGAAGTTCTGATCCATGCAACAACATGGATGAACTTCGAAGACATCATGTTAAATATAACAAGTCAGGCTCAAATGGGCAAATCTTGTATTATTTCATCGATAAGACATAATTAGAA
>JAQZBX010113296.1:0-10117 GCA_029593785.1 Cabassous unicinctus | reverse complement strand
ATGCAAACATACATATCATGGGAGTCCCAGACAAAGAAAAGAAGGGAAAAGGGGCAGAAGGAATATTTGATGAAATATTGTTAGAAAATTTCTCAATCGTATGGAGGGACACAGGTATCTGTGTCCAAGATGCATGTTTTCCCATTTGGGTGGATCTGAACAGACCTATGCTGAGACATATTAATCAGGATGTCAATTGGCAAAGATAAAGAGGGAATCCTGAGAAAGCAAGAGAAAAAAGATATATCACATATAAGGAATGCCCCATAAGAAACCAAGGAGGCAAGAAGGCAGTGGTATGGAATATTTAGGACCCTGAAATACAAAAACTGCCAGCCAAAAATTTTATATCCAGGAAGGCTGTCATAAGAAAATGAGGGCAGGTTTGGAATATTCACAGATAAACAGTAATTGAGGGATTTTGTAATCAACAGACAGGCTTTGCAGGAAATACTAACGGTAGTGACACAGGCTGAAAAGAGAAGGCAGGAGAGAGGCATGAAAGAGTCTGAAAATGAATATTAAATCAGTAAAAGTAACTAAAATAGTAAAATGAGTGGTGAAACAATATATGACAGATAAAAAGCACAGATCAAAATGGGTGAAGTAAGAACAGCCTACAAAGTAAGGACATTGAATGTTAATGTATTAAACTCCTTCATCAAAAGTCACAGCCAGGCAGAATGGGTAAGCAAATATCAGCCATCTATATGTTGTCTACAAAAGACTCACTTGAGACTCAAGGATACAAATAGATTGAAAGTGAAAGGATCAGAAAAGATATACCATGCATGCACTAACCATAATAAAAGCTGGAATAGCTATTCTTATATTGTATGAAATATATTTTAAAAGCAAAGTTCTTATCAGAGTCAAGGAAGATCAGTGTATACTAATAAAAGGGGCAATTCTCCAGGAAGAAATAGCAATCATATATGTATATGCATCTAACCAGGTGGGCTCAAATTACATGAGGCAATTACTGGAAGAAGTGAAGGGAGAACTAGATGTCTGTACAATAATAACTTTAATACACAACTCTCTTCATTAAATAGATCATCTGGGCAGAGGATCAATAAAGGAAAAGATAGCTTGACTATTATGATAAAAAAAATAAGTCTAGTAGTCATATACAGAATATTGCACCTCAGAACAGCAGTATATACATTCATCTCAAATGTTCATGGATGGATATTGCTCCAGGATAGACCATACATTGGGTCACAAAGTATATTTCAATAAATTGAAAGAGATCAAAATTAAACAAATCACTTTCTCTGAACATAAAAGAATAAATCTGGAAATGAATATCAGGCAGAAAAAAGGGAAAATTCACAAATATATGGAGATTAAACAACACATGATTGCATAATCAGTGGGTCAAAAAAGAAATTGCATGCAAAATCTTTAAATATCTCAAGATAAATGAAACAGAACATAATGTATCAGAGTGTATTGGTTGCAGCTAAAGCAATGCTGAGAGGGAAATTTATAGCCCTCAATGCTTATATTAAAAAAGAAGAACACTAAAATCAAGGACCTAAGTACACAGCTAGAGGAACTAGAAAAAGAACAGCAAACTAAGGTCAGAGTCAGCAGAAAGAATGAAATAACCATGATCAGAGGAGAAATAAATTAAATTGAGAACAATAGAGGTAATTGACAAAACCTAAAGTTGTTTATTCGAGATCAACAAAATTGACAAACCCTTATCTACATTGGCATATTTAACTTACAGTCATATATATACGTGGTATATATGTACTTGATTCCTCAGTGCCACGCACTAGTAATAAGTTCACCAGAAAGAAGGTTATACTCTTTTTTGAGGGCAATATGATTTATCCAAAGCACTGTTGTGGAGATTAAAATAACTAATGTAAAATACTTTGCAGAATTCTGGTAATTTTGGGACACCTATGTTAGGTACATAAACATTTATTTTTGTTATTTCCTCTTGGTGAATTTTCTCTTTTGTTAATATTTAGTAACCTACTTCATCTCTTATAAGAGTTTTGATTTAAAATCTATTTTATCTGATATTAGTGTTGTTACATCCACTCTTTTTCAATTGCTATTACTATGGAATATCTTTTTTGAACCTTTCACTTTCTTCCTGCTTGTGTCCTTGCTTCTAAGTTTAGTCTCTTATAGACAACAAACAGATGGCTCATATTTTTTATCCATTCTACCAATCTATGTCTTTTAATTGGGGAGTTTAAACCATTATTATTCAGTATTACTACTATAACAAAGCAACTTTGTCCATTTTATCCCTTGACTTTCTGTTGTCATTTCTTACTATTTTCTGTCTTTTCAGCCTTTCAATTTCTCTTATGTTCTTCATTTCTACACTCTTTTCTGACCTCTCTCACTTGTCTTTTCCTGATAGGCTGTAATACACCCTTTAATATCTCTTGTAGATTCATTGTCTTGGAAACATACTCCCTTAGGTATTGTTTGTCTGTAAAGACTTTAGATTTGACTTAATGTCTGAAGGATTGTTTTACCAGATAAAGAATTCCTTGCTGGTAATTTTTCTCTCTCACTACCTTAAATACACCCAACCTTTGCCTCTCACCTCCATGGTTTCTGAAGAGGGATGGGCACTTAGAATAATTGAAGCTCCCTTTTAAGTAATGCATTGCTCTTCTTTTGCTGCCTTCAAAATCCTTTATCTTTGGCCTTTGACAATCTGATTAGTAGATGTTTTGGAGTAGGTCTATTAGGATTTATTCTTTTTTGGGTATGTTGTTCTTGAATATTGTTATTCATGTATTTCATAATGGTTGGAAAATTCTCAGTCAGTAGTTCCTAAAATATTCTTCCTATGCCTTTTCCTTTCTCTTCTCTTTATGGGACACCTATAACATATATGTTTGTGCATTTCATATTGTCATGCAGTTTCCTGAGACCCTGTTCAATTTTTTTGCATACTTTCCTTTATCTGTTCTCTTATCATTTCAGTTTCTAGTATCTTGTCTTTGAAATAATTTATTCATTTTCTAACATTTCAAATCTGCTGTTATAGGCCTCTAATGGATTATTAATCTCATCCATTGTATCTTTCATTTCCATAAACTATTACTTTTTTTGCATGCTTTCAAATTGTTCTTTATGCTCACACAGTGTAAAACCTCTGGTCATTTCTCCTTCTAAGAATTACCAGCCCTGCATCCTTCAAGTCCTGTATGGTTACAATAATCTCTGCAATTCCTCCAGGAAGAATTGTTTTTATTACTTTGCTACATAGAAGCATTTCTAGTGGCTTCCACTTGGCCTTTTCTACCATACTAACTCTCACTCCATAAGACAGGAAGCCAATATGGAATTCCTGCTGAGTATGACTTTTCCTATTATGCATTGTGGATCCGGACAAATAACCACAGAATGGGTTCAGGGACCCCTGGACCCACTGTAAAATGGACCCGAGGTAAGACACATCTGACCTCTATAAATTCTTACTGTGATGGTGGACCACAGTGATACTTGATAATTAATATCAGTTCCAACGCAGTGTCTAATAATCCTCAAAAGTCAGATCATTTTCTTTTCCCCAAAACACAGTCATCCTGGTAAAAAGCCATAGGTCCTTTTGGGGAATGCTGGGAGGAAAATTGACATTGTATATTTTCACAGTATAGTAGGGTCCTTCCCCAAGAGGATCTAGCCTTCCCTTCATTCAAGAGGTTCTTCATCTGTAAAGTGTCTCAAGAATTGATTGAAAAGGTTCATAAATACAATCATCAATATCAAGTGCTTGACATAATAGTCTGACTTCCTTATGAAACTTTCCTTGTGAAATTGAAACTTAGCCTTGTATTATATATTGCCTAAGAGTTACCCCCTGAAAGCCTCCTTGTTGATCAAACATGGCCTCTCTCTAAGCCAAACTCAACATATAAATGCACTACTTCCCCATCCCCCAATGTGGGACATGACTTTCAGGGATGAGCCTCCCTGGCATTGAGAGATTATTACCAAGTGCCAATGAGCAATGCATTTGGAAAAAGACCTTGACCAAAAGGGGGAAATGGTAAATACAAATGAGTTTTTATGGCTAAGAGATTTCAAAGTGAGTTGGGAGGTCTTTCCAGAGGTTACACTTATGCAAGTCTCAGCAGGATATCATTGACTGCCACAGTAAACACTGCCTCAAATAGCGGGGCTCGTGGGGGCTCTAGTGACATCTGGAAACTATAAGCAAGACAGCTCAGGAATTTGGTATCCTGTCAGTGGACCTTTCTTTGGAATTTATGCTCCCTGGTGTTGTAGTTAGACTCATTTATAGGTTCTCTACACATGGCTTTTCTGCCACTTTTAGTAGATCCTATAATTAGCACTATACTTGATAAATATATGACCCAGATACTTAAATCTTTGGTCTGTCCATGTGCCAGCTGAGCCCTGAATTTCAGCAGAGTTGCAATACATACTCTCCAGTTCATTGGACTCACCCAGGACAACTAACAAGGAGATGATGGTGAACAACACACATCCCAAGGAACAGAGAGTGTCTGAGACTGCAAACAAGATAGTTCCATCCATCTGTCCAAAGGGATCTAAGCTCCCTCTCAATTAGAAGCAGAGTGGGCATCAACATCCCCAAATCCTCAAGACTGGGGAATGAACAATGGACTAAAGTAGTCCATTATTCTACTGTATACTTATTATTATTCAAGCAATGGAAGACCTCTTATCATTGATATAAAGGCAGTGGCCACCAGAGGTTCTGAGGGATGGAAGAGGGAAGAATAGGTGAAATATGGGGGCATTTTTGGGACATCAGACTTGTCCTGCCTGACAATGCAGTGACAGATACAGGCCATTGTATATTTTGTCATAACCTACAAAATTATGTGGGACAGAGTGTTACCTATAATGTAAACTGTAGTCCATGGTTAGCAGCAGTGCTTCAATATGTGTTCATCAATTGGAACAAATGTCCCACACTAATGAAGGATATTGTTAATGTGGGAAAGTGTGGTGGAGGGGGGAGTGGGGCATATGCGAATCCCTTATATATTTTTATGTAACATTTATGCAATTTAAAGCTTCTTTAAAAAAAAAAAGTAAAAAAAGAATTGATTGAGTGCCCTTGACACCCTGTTTTTGTGATTCAAATTAGACTTTTCTTCATTTGGTCTAGAATGCTTCTGATTATTCAAATAAGTAAGAGTTTAGTAGATGTCACATCTCTCTCATTTTCTAGGTACCCTATGATCAACTAGCCAACACCACAGTTCTCTGCAAGTCAGGCTATTCGGATTACTGCTTTGACTCTGCTGTCTATTACAATAGCTACTCTGTTTAGTGATTAAGTGCTGCCAATTGGCTCTTGCAACCCAGGAACCAATCATTCATATTGTGTTTAAGGATCCAATTTCAGTGAAAGCAGATCCCAAAGAAATATCTGACCTACAGGAAAGAACAACCACAGAGTTTCTCAGGGATAATGGAGTCGCTCTCACAAATTTATTCCTTGCCATCCTGGTGAAAGTTGTGCCTTCTGGACATTTCTGGGGTGGGTGAGCAAGTTTTACATGACAAATCCATTCTAGCATTCCAATGTCTCTGAACTTTTGGATACCCAATTTTACCATATTCTCTGCAACTTTATAAAAAGAGTCATCTTTCTTCCAATTTGCAACAATACATTCATCATTTCCTTCTAAGGCCTCTTTGGAGGTAATAGTAAGGCCCATATTTCTATCAACATTCTATTCATTATGAATTATGATCTCTAAGATGACACAAACTTTCTCTACAGTTCTCACTTACTTTTGAGAATCCATATGATAGAATTTTTTATAAACTATAAAGTGCTACTCAAATATAAGGCATCCATTAATAATTTAGAGAAACACATTTAACTGAGAGAATTGAAAGAATGTTAAAACAATAATTTGTGAGTTATATATCTTTTACACAGTGAGCAGAAGGGAAGAGGCTGTAATTGCTAAAAATGGAATTTAAGTAAGATATTAGAGTTCCCTCAATCTCTGGATTGGGAAATGTTAAAATAAATTATAAAGCAATCTTTTATAGTCTCATTTTTTTTTGATATTTTATACGAAAAGGCAGATAGTTCATGTTTTGGAAATGGAGAGCATATGGGCCTCCCTACCCCAATGCTGGGGGATAGAGCCCACCCACCTCTCCTAATACCTTTCAAACACAAAATTACCTGCACTATCTTGCTGTGCTTACCTCTGAATTGAATGCATCCATCAACATCTTGCTGATTCTAACTGGGCATGGCCAATAAAGTAAATTCCAAATTGCTGTTCATTTTTGCTGCCTATGTTTGTCTCCATGCTTGAAAACATGAGCAAAGATTTGTCTGTTGGAAGAGCGCTAATGTGTCTGATGTTTAAACAGCTGCTGCTCTCATGGGGGCCCAGGAAAGGTGGGAGTGGCCACCATTCAATAGAGGGAGGGACACATTTGCTCAACAAAACAGAATAGCACACAAGTAAAGAGAAAGCAGGTCGCAACTTTGCACTTGTTATGGCTTATCTGTATTTCTTGAGTTGGGTCAGAAACAAGGATGGACAGATGTAGCTCAAACTGTCTTTGGGCGTTTATCATTTTAAGTGTTTGGAAAGCCCAGTCTATGTAAATACTAGCACTACCTAAGATTTATGGATGCAATAGTTATTTTCTTGATAATTTTATTCTGTTACAAGTAAAATACACATCCTCTATTCTAGGCCAGATTCTGAAATATCTGTCAGGAAGAAAATACCTTAGCATATGAATTTTTGGCTCTATGAACTGATTATTTTTAGCAGCTTTTATGAGGATAATAACAGTAATTTATGAGCATAATAACAGCTAATTTCCCTAAATTCCTTTTATTCCAAAACCTGAAAGCCCCCAAATCAAAGGGTTCGTTTTGTCTAAAAACGCAAATCAAAACAAACATTTCTAGGTAGTTTTATGAGGAAAAATTAGGGTTTCTTAATGTTCAAATATTTAGTATACTTTCAAGAAAGTGTGGGGGGGAGCAATCTGCCTGTCATAGGAGGGGGGGAAATTAAAGAGCAAGATTTTTAAATTGTACCTCTTGACACCAATAAAGAACTTGAGGAGAGCTAGTCCCATTTCTTAAACATGCGTGCATACAATACAATAAACAAATCTGACTCATCTGCCAGAGTGATTGCTTTGTTTAGAATTCCACTGTCAGAGGTAAAGTGGGGAAGAGGGGATTTATGTAAATTAGGCCTTTCCAAAGTGGAAGAAAGTTGGATTATTTTTTAAAAAGTTTTCCAAGTTTAGAAACTTAGAAATGTTTTTGTTCTCACATTAATTTTGAATAGGAGTGACAAAGTTCTCAGAATCGGGTTAAAAATATGATCTGGAAATCGTGGCTATGAATTCCCACAGATTTCTCAAACCTTTAATGATAATAGTGATTCATATCCTCCCGCCTTTTTGGAACCATGTGTGTTTGTCAGGGGTGGGGGTAGGGTGGAGAGCAGAATGATTTTTGGATGAGACTTCAAGTTTCTGTTTTCTATAACGGGATAAGTGCAATCAATCAGATTAATCTCAAAAATAAACAGCCATTTGTCTCATGGTTTTGTAAGGTGACTGAGGATCTGATTTGTTGATATTCAATCAGAATTCATAGGAAGGTAAAAATAGAGACCCTCTGAGCCCTGGAAACATCTGTCTAACCTTGTTTGTTTTAGAATGCAGGCAGGAGGCTGGACAACATAGTGTCTATTTCTTTGATCCCCTAATTCCCTATCTTGACTGCCTCCTCTCCATGATCTTCACTGTGGGGCTGAATTCAATTCACTTAAAGCCTTCTAGATATATATATATGCCTCACAACATTGTTGCAGGGAAGTAAACCTTGCAAAAACCAAAAACCAAAAAAGAGGTATTTCTCAATCTGAATCCATGCCAATGGTTAGGAAACCAGCCAGCTCATTCATCTAGGAAGAGGCTTAATTTTGGGTAGGTAATGGCAGGGGGGTGGTGTTGGGTGCTTGTAGGGAAATGGTGTCTGTTTGTCCATTGCAGTTCTCCCTTTTCAGCTGCAATCTAAGCAACAACTATTCTTGAGCTGAGCAGCTTTGGTGCCCTGGAAGTTTTGTGAGAAGCAGGGAGCTTTGCTGCAGTGAGAGGGAGTGAACAGGCCTGCAGGATTCCATTCGCCTCTGGAATGGTGATCAGCCTAAAGGCAAGCAGCAAAGAGTTCTGTGGTCTGCGGTTCTCAAGATTCTTGAAGAGCAATAACGGCTTCTGCCTGCTTGTGGTTCCCAGAGGACCCACTGATATCGCTGGTCCCAGAGAAGCTAAAGGACAGGTGGGCTCATGATCTCCCTCTGTCTCAGGTGAGAAAGCATCAATCTTCACTGCTAAGAAGACCAAGTTGCTAACAGGCTGTCTCATATGGTATCCGTGATATACCAGCTAGTACTTAGAGGCCCACAGGGATATAAAAGTGTCCAATCATCACTCACAGATTTGCCACTGCTTAAAGTACTAATAGCCCAAGTGAATTTAAATAATAATAAAATACCAAATAAAGACACTTTCTTCATTATTTTTAACATTTTAAATGATCATTTCCTTACTCTTTAAATGAGGCAGTGGAATTCAGCCTGGTCGTGTGTAGAATCCCCAGTCAAGATGGTTACTCCAACACTGGTAATGGTTTTCATCTAGAGCTGTATATGAGTTAGCTTTGCACAGAGCATTAAAGAGGAGGCAGAAAGTAAGGCAAATAAGGTAGGGGACGATTGTGTTTCAGCTGGCTACAAAAGATTGATGTGTCACTGGTACATCATAATGGAGGCAATGACCCAAATGAAACTCATTTTGGAAAGGAAAATGTATCCATTACTGTTAAGATTAAAAAAGCACCATTGATCCATTTGAACTTCCCTGGCAATTATTCTTGGGACTTTATTTTCAGTAATTTTTGAACAGTAGTGGGGTTGAATATAGGTCCTACAACTTACAGATTTTTATTTTAGTAAATCTAAAAATGCTTAGAGCAAAATTTTTAAAAAAGACCTTAAGCCAATTGTGAAAATTATATAAACAAATTTCTTTCCAAACCTTTTTTTGTTTATCTCTTAAGTATCAAGCATCATTTGATGAATGCTTTACGAGTTTTAAGCAACACTTATTCAATAGCTTTTAGGCAATTTCACAATGCAATATTTGTGGGTGAAACTTTCACAAATCTCTGCTCTACCATGGATCAAGTAGCTTTATTTGAAACAGAGTGGTTCAAAAGACATCTTATTCTCATTCTTGTTGTCCCCCAACTTATCCACTGAAACAGTGGCTTAACATCCAGGAGCAGAGATACTAATTCCTAAGGGCCCTCTCTGTTTTTAATGATGACAAAAAAATTGCAATAAAACTAAATAATCCATCATGTGGGTCATCCTAGGACCATTCTATGAGAAAATGTCTTTACATCTTGTTTTATTCATTGTAAGAGATATCATTAGAGACAGTGAACAATATTACAACAATTTATGCAATAAATACCTACTGAAATGCTTTTAAGGGAATAATGATGTGAAATAATACAAATAAAAAACTATTTGGCCCACTGTGTTTCCTTTTTTGTTTTAGTTGCCAGGATGCCCCAAATAAAATTTTCCCTTTGAATAATTACATGAATTTGTCATTTTAACATATCTATTTTTCCATCCCTTTCCAAGGTTTTTGATTTCCTGTTTCATTTTTAATGATATTTCTATACATGTATTATTTATTATATTCACTTCATATCCATTTTCACAGCAGACAGGGTATAAACCATAACATCTCTCCTGGAAATGCACCAGCACTGTCAAACCTACCACAGGGCTTTGCATAGGCTCCTTCCTCTGCTCTCTTTCTCATCCATCCATGTGACTTCATCCCTCACTTCTTTCAGAAATGTCTTTCTTCATTGTCACTTTCTTAGGGATGCCCTCTCTGACAAGTCAATTAAATTACATGTACCTTCCACCATCTTCATTTCCATTATTTTTTCATAGCACTCACCACTTGTCTTTGAGTGCCAAAGGACTGCCAATGCAAAGTACCAGAAATGTGTTGGATTTTATAATGGGAAATTTATTAGGAGTAAAATCTT
>JAQZBX010113295.1:0-10108 GCA_029593785.1 Cabassous unicinctus | reverse complement strand
CCTCATTTAGAAGAGGATAGCAGAAGGTGAAGAGAACAGAAAGGACAAAATGAAGTCTAATAGCACTGTTAGGTTCTAAAATTGAGGGGATAGAAGCATGTTTAGAGACAGAGGTAAAGAAATAGAAAAGTAAAGGTTTCAGATATTATATATTTTGAAAATTGACAAACCAGAAAAATCCTAGGAAAGGCATCAAAAGAACAGTAATGGTGACATAAAATTGGAGTAAGTGTTTAAATTTGGGATTATTATTTATATTGAAGAATTAAAAGACTAAAAACCAAGAGTATGCTCTCAAATTGTAGATTTCTATTCAATCTTGGGTACCTATGTATGTAAATATATCTTCTTTCTTAGCAGCTATGCAATGAAAGGTAATGGTCAGCCCCAACATCAGCACTTTCATTGGTTTTTTCCTTCTGGGTTTCTCCAGCCAGCCTCTGCTAGAGATGGCCCTCTTTGTTTTCATTGTGATTTTCTACTTGCTGACCCTGCTTGGCAATATAGCCATGATTTTTTGTCTCATCTGAATCCCCATCTCTATCATACCCCAGTGTACCTCTTCCTCAGCCACTTGTCTTCCATAGATCTCTGCTACACAGCCAGAAATGTCCCGCAGCTGCTGTCCAAATTGAAGGGTCCAGATAAGATGATAATTTGTGATGGTTGTGTTGGTCAACTCTATGTGGCCTTGCAATGGGTTCCACAGAGTGCATCCTTCTTGCAGCAATGGCTGTTGACTGCTATGTGGCAGTATGCTGGCCTTTGCATTATACCATGCTCATACATTCTTGTGTCTTTTTGCAACTGGTGACCATGACCTGGCTGATGGGTTTGACCAGTTCATTAGTGCAGGCAGTGCTAATCATGCAGGTTCCCCTTTGGTGAAGAAATGTCATAGACCATTTCTTCTGTGAAGTGCCAGGTCTCCTCAAACTTGCCTGTATAGATACCACCTTCAATCAGATGGAGCTCTTCCTGGACAGTGCATTTTTACTCCTGGTGCCCCTCTTTCTCATTCTTATTTCCTACAGCTGCATTGCAAAGGAAATGTGAAATAATAGATCATCTGAGGGATGCCGGAAGGTGCTGAGCACTTGCTCTTCCCACTTGGCTATGGTGTTCCTCTTCTAACTTATAATTACTGGAATTTCCACCACCCATTTTATTTCTTCACACAGAAATGTATGAGGCATCTTGGACTATGGTTCTTTTTCATGTCAAATCAGCCACTAAAGCTCACTTTTCCTTCCCATAAGTCTCATATTAGCTTACCATTATTCTAGTCTGACTTATAAAAGAGTGTCAATTGCTTACTAAAGGTTTTATAAAGACTTATTGAGTAAGTGAATGAATTAAAAGAGGGACCCATATTGTGTGGCAATATTAACCTCATTAAATAAGAAAACCTAAGACAATTAAATTAATAATGATTACAGTTCAATAACTTGACTATTTAGTAATGACATTAAATTTAGGAGATTATTAAATTATTTCATAATATAAATTGTACATTAACTATTTTATTATTTTCCTATCATAATTTTTATGTGACCCCTAAAATTGTACTCAGAAGTAGCAGTGATGGCATGCATCCTTCTTAATTTAATCTTAAATGGGTTGTGCTCAAGATCTTCATACTAAATATGATATTAGAAGTACATATTTTCCCATGGAAGTAAATCTACTGCAGGTGGGACCCTTTGATTTGATTACTTCAGTAGAGTGTGATCCAGGGTAGATCTTAATCCTCTTACTAGAATCCTTTATAATCAGGATGAAAATGGAGAGTGACAAAGAGAGAAACTCACAGAAGCACAGAGAGAAAGCCACAGGAGTGAAAAGGAAGACAGAGGAATCCAAAAGCCAAAAGCAACAAAACATAGAAGAGAAAGGATCACCAGCAGCTGGTGTTTCAGGGAGAAAACATTGCCTGATGATGTCTTGATATGGACACTTTTATCAGCCCCTAACTGTGATCTTGCAACCTAATAAACCCCCATAGTAAAAACCACCCCATTCCTGGTATATTGCATTTTGGCATCCCAACAGAATAAAACAAAATGAAAAATAATTACAAGAGAGAATGATGGATAATGTAATAGGGTAGTCGTAGGGGAATGCAGTAGCCAGCAGCTGTGGGAAGTGATTTATTCCTAGGGGAAATTGCATTTAATATTGTGACAGTTTGGGGATTTCTGTGGATCCCAGAAAAGATCATGTTCTTGGAGCTAATCCATTCCTGTCAGTGTGGGACCCTTTGATTGGACTGGATTTAGTTGGGATGGCCTTTGATTTGAACACTTTAGTGAGCCATGACCCAAAGTGGGTTTTGGCCCTCTTGCTGGAGTCCTTTGTAAATGGAGAAATATACAGAAAAACACAAAGAAAAGCAGCAGAGAAAGAGAAACCCTCAGGGGCAGAGAGAGAGGACCCAGCAGCTGAGGCTGCAATCAGTGGAGCACAGAGTCTGAGAAAGAGACACCCCTGGGAGGCTGAGAGAGAAGCCTGGATGAGAGGGGAGAGTGGAGCCATATATACCTGATTAGCCACAGCTGAGCTCAGAGAGAGAGCTTCCCTTGATGCCTTGGTTTGGGTAGAGATGACATTCCCAGCCCTAAAACAAATATAAAACCTGGAATAAAGGAATGAAACTTGGGGTGAGTAAGAGGAAATCTGACCAACAGAAATGGGTCATACTTGTAAGGCAACAAGGAGAATGGAGGGCTTGTGAAGTGCTGGTGTGTTGGCTCAGTGGCACCACTAGGTATCATTTAAGTAGCATGTAGGATTCTGGCAGGTAAGAAAGGTCATGTCTCATGGTCAGGGTGAAGGATATACTTACAATTTTTAGTAGAAATGTGAGAATAAAGAAGGGATGGCAAGGTACAGAGAGTGTAGACCAAGAGATTAGCTGGTGGTCACCCATTGGTTTGGAAGGACAAGGGAAATAAAAGGGCTTATGAAGTCAATGGAGATTGGAAACTGTGGAGAGGGCTGCCTGGCACACCTTGAAGGGATGCAGCTACTCTCAGAAATGTGTTGGTGCAAAGAGAATGCAGGAAATAATACGTCTTTCATCCCATGTTTTCTCATCTTCATGATCTGCTGGTGCTTTGAATCAGGAATGCTAACTATCTTTCAGCAAGCAACCAAATTGAATATGGCAGACAGATCATAGGCATTAGCTTCTCCTGGCACAGACCAGAACAAAGAAGGGCAAAAAAAATGGTTCAGAACTCAATAAATAAAATAGTCCCATGTCTAGTTTATGTATGTTCATGTATGAATGATATACTTCAGTAAATTGTTTAAAAAAAAATAGTTCCCTGTCTTCTCTATTTCTGCCCTGACATCTTAAGCATAATTTTTCATTTTCATACATCTGCCCTAGGATTACCTACTGACATTTTCATCACCAGACTACATGCCTGTGTTCCAGGCAAGAAGAAGCAGTCAACTACAGAGAAAAAAATATTTATTCCCTCTGTTTTTAAAACTTTTAACTACAAAGGTTAAATCCCAATGATTTCTTACATTTTGTTGGTCAAAACTGGGCCACCTCTAGCTTCAAGTTAGAAAGATAATTGAGCATTTAAATCTGGTCATATTACTTTCTCAAACAAATTGGGGTTTAAAAAGTTAAGGACTAAAGGGGTGATGGATCTTGGGTAGAAATTATCAGGATTAACAAAAGATGAGTGGGATTAGCTTGGTGAGAATGGGGGAAGGGAGTGTCAAACAGAGAGAAAGTGTGATCAAGGACTGGAAATTTCCTGGAAATTTAGAAAAAGCATGTTGAGGGAGCAGAAGTAGCTCAGTGGTTGTGTGTCTGCTTTGCATGTATGAGGTCTCATGTTCTAACCCTGGTATCAAAAAAAAAGCATGTTAAATGTCAGAAACTGGAATCAATTCAATATTTCCAGAAGGTAAAATGAGCAGTAGGAATCAACAAGGAGAGGCTGGAAAGGAATGAGGGAGCCAAACATTTAGTGCTGTTTAAGTCATTTTAAATAAAATAGGTAGAAAAACTTGGTATAGTGGACATGAAAACCACACAAGAAAGATTTTTTTGTGAGAACCCAACTGTAAAATTATTATATAATTATAAAACACAGTTAAAAGCCTAAAAACAAAGGAAAATATTTACTACAGACATGCCATTGAAAGTTTTTATGCTTTCAATTCAGAAAGATAACATACAAACCACAGAAAAGAGCTGAACAAAGCAGCAGGAAAAAGTGTTCAAGTTAAGAAAAGAATCTACCTGAGCTGTTTAGTTACCAATATGCATAGGAAATCTATTAAAACTGCTGGACAATCAAACATATATATTAAACAATAATTGAATATCTTTGTCATCTGAAATATAGGCAAAAAATGAAATTATAATTCCTATGTTGGCAATGGTGTGGGGAATAAACTCTTTTTACACTGTTTCTTGGTACATTACTCAAGAAAGCAATAGAGATATTTTTGGAAAGCATCATGCCATCATGCAAAATTGTTCATATGAGATAGTTCTTTGAAGTGCTATATATAATTGGAAAAATAGAAACAATGTTAATGTTCAACAGTAGAATATTTGTTTGACAAATAGTTGTATACCATATTTTATAATAGAATGCTTTCCAAATATTAATAATACACACACAGAAACATAGATGGATATTTAGATAGTTATAGGTAGATGATAGATAGGTAGGTAGATAGATAGATAGATAGTTGATAGATGTGTTGCAATGGGCTAATATACAGAGTATATTGTTGAATTGAGAAGACAGATTATAAAACTTTATGCATGGTTGGATACTATTTTATACACTATTTTATACATGCATGTGTAATTTCATTTAATGCTGCCACCCAATGGAACCTGACATTTTATTGCAAAAATTTCCTAAATATTTTTCAATATAAAATGTGTGCTTGGGCAAGCACATATGGGCAAGTCTGGTGAAAATAGTGATGATTTAGAATTTTTAAAAATTGCTTATTTGTCTCTCCTTAAAATAAGTATGAAATTAAAAATAAAGATTTTAAATCCAAAGAAAAAATTAAAACAAAAAAAGTTGAAGTGTTTTTCCCTAAGTCCTGAAAGGCCCATGAAGTAATATTTCATGTCTGTAATTCAGGATCTTACTTTTCATTTTCTTTCCTTTAGCTCCCACAATTTTCACCTTATCCTGATCTCTGAGTGAGGTACACTTAAAAGTTCCACCCAAGGAATATATCCATGTGCTATGATTTCTGTGGTTTAGCACTTTGATTTTATCCTATCTAAAATATCCTAAGACCTCAAACTGAGAAATTAACTTAAAAAGTGAATCTGAACTGGTGGTGTCCTTAAGGAAAATGGTACTGCAGTTACATATTTAAAAGATTCCTAAAGATCAAGCTATGCCTAAATTGAGCTCACAATATGAAATTAAGAAATGAATGGACAAAACGTTCTAGTAAGAATTAGAAGATATAACAAATAACAGATTTAAATCCATAAGAACCTCTCAGAATAGAGCTAGCCAAGAGAGGCCATGAAAACACAATTCTTTAAGGAGATTATGTGTATAAAGTAAGGAATGGAAAATGCAAGAAAATATATGATACTATCAAATCAGTCAAAATCAAAATCTAATGGAAATAGTCATAGAAGTTAAAAACTTTATGGATCAAATAGTAGATTATACACTACTGAAGAGAGAATTTGTGAAATGGAAGCCATGTCTGAACTAAGCACAAAGAGGTAAAAGGAGAGGAAAAAATTAAGGAAAGGTTGAGAGACAGAGGATGAGAAGAAAATGATCATAATTGATCACTAATTCATAGATTTTAACTAAAATATATGAATAAATAACTTTTGTCCATTGAGGTGTGTGTTACAGTTTGGGGCTTTTTGTGGATCCCAGAAAGGATCATGTTCTTGGAGCTAATCCATTCCTGTGGGTGTGGGATGCTTTGATCAGACTGCTTCAGTGAGGTATGTCCCAGGGTTGGTCTTGACCCTTTTGCAGGAGTTCTTTATAAATGCATGACTGAGAGAAGAGACAGACAGATAAAAGCAGCAGAAACAGAGAAATCCCATGAGGCTGGAATCAGTGGAGCACAGAGACATTTGAAGAGGCCCCTGAGAAGCTAAAAGACATGATGCCCAGAGGAAAGGTTAGAAAAAAGCTATAAGCCTAAATACGCATGGCTGAGCTCAGGGAAAAGTGAACTTGGAGGGGAAGGAAGAGACTTCAGCAGAGACTGGGCACCATTGTGCCTTGCCACATGGCAGGAGTCCAGGATCACCAACAGCAAACCTTGAGTGAGACAGCGTCTCTGATGAGGCCTTGATTGGGACATTTTCACAGCCTCAGAACTTTAAACTTTTAACCTAATAAATTTCCAATATAAAATCCAACATTTGTCTGGTATTTTGCTCTGAGCAGCTTTTAGCAAATTAAGACAAGGTGGTTTCAAATACTCTCTTATTTCAAACAATGTTGCAATGACTAATGATGCACATGTTTCCATGTATATATCTATACATATTCGAACAAAGTATAATTCTTGGAATGGGATTACTGGGTTGTAAGTAATGTGTGTGTCCAACTAATTTACTATTGCCAAATGATTTTCAAAGGAGATCAAGTTATACTGCCATCAGTGGTGGAAGATAATTCCCATTAATCCCCTTTTAAATATTTACCAATCAGATATTTGTGAAATGGTATCTCATTATTGCTTTAATTTTCATTTCCCTGATTAGGATAGGTTGAACAACTTTGCATTTAGCTATTAACAGTTTAGTTTTCCTGTTCTGTCAATTGCCAGTGTCATTGCATGTATTTCTAACAGCTGTTTTCATTTTCTTATTGATTTGAGTGTGATCTTTATGTATTCTGCATACCAATGAGTTTTAAGCATTTCAAATATAAGCTGAAATTATAACTAAGAGGTCAGAGCTTGCATTTTAATTTTGGAGTCTTTTGGGGACAAGGTTTTACTTTAATAAACTTACTACTCTTGCTATGATTTTCTCTTTTTGTTTTTTTGTCTGAGTTTTATTTCCCTACTCAGAAGTTATAAAAATAGTATTAGTCAGGGTTCTCTAGAGAATAAGAACCAATATGATATTTATACATATATAATTATTAAAGAAATTGGCTTATGTGACCAGGGATTAGCAATTCCAAATTCCACAAGGCAGGCCACAAGCTAGAAATTGCAATGAAGGTGAAGTTGTATTCTGCAGAGACTCATGAAGAGGTAGACATACTTTCTGACTGCTGAAATCCTCAGGCCTCCCTTAATCATCAGAAAATGGATTGAATTAGGAAAAGCCTCTCATTGCTGAGTGTGATCTCCTTTGTTGTTTGTGGTGCATCAGCCAAAGATGCAATAAAAAGATATAGATGCTAATCCATCTATGAAACACCATCACAGTAACATCAGGTCAGTGCTTCCTTGACCAAAAAACTGTACACCATAAACTAGCCAAAATGACACATGTAATCAACCATCACAAAAAGGTCTTATCCAAATTCACTGTTCTATTTGGAGTATTATTGAAGTAGAGAGGGGGAGAGAAATAGAGGTAGAGAGAGAGAGAGAGAGAGAGAGAGAGAGAGAAAGAGAGAGAGAGGAAGAGATATATATAGATATATAGAAATATGTATAAAACAATATATTCAACTTATATAAATTTATATGTAAATATATACAAATTTAAAAATATATATTTGCATTTTACTGCTTATTTTATTAAATTCTATTAAATAATAAAAAGACAACATAAAAATTCACTTTGTTTAAAAATCAGTATGCATTGTTAAAACATTTTATAATGAATATCAAAATGCACAGTTTGTAATAGCAGATATTGTAAAAACATCTGGCTACCTAAGACCTTCTTGTATTAAATCCTAACAATTTAAGTACTTTCTAAGATTCTTAATAGTTTTAACATGTGGGAGGTTTTATTGGATACAAAATGTCAAAGGCTGTTCCTCCTACTGAATATTAAAGGTAATTTAAAAAGTAGGATTTACTTCATAAGACATAAACATATTCCAATATTGTCTTTGACATCCATTACAGATGATATTGACAATATTAAAACAAATATGAAATATCATAAAGCTGTAGAAATTTACATGATTAGATAGTTAAAGCTTTTATAATTAGTATTGAATTTTATCACTTATTTTCCCACTTTTCCTGATACACATGGTAAGAAATAAATAATACTTTCTTTTGTGCGCAAAAAAAATTTGTCTATTTTATGAAATTTACTTTTGGATTCCCATATTTGATTTGGTTCCAGGTTTCTGAAAGAACTCCAGGAAGTAATAAAATACAAATTTTCAGAGCAGTTTATGAGCTGCTCTATCTTTACTAACTTATGTTTTAGATGAACTCCCAGTAAACACACTTTGTATCCCCCTCTTTCCTTTGCAGGGAACCACTTTTTCCTAGTGCTACAAAATCATCACATAACTTCAAGTGTTAGGATAAGCAACTTCACATTTATCGTGCTATGCCAGAGATTTAGTCACAGAGATTTAATGTTTCATTTTTTATTCTGCTTAAACCAGGCCGCATGTGCCAGAGAGCAGCTGAGTAGCTGCCTTATGGTGGGTTTAAGCGCAGTGCGGGTTGCAGCCGGGGGTGGCAATTGTGAGTGCATGCTGTGCTCCAACCCCTTTTCCCTCCAAGGTTTCTCTGGGCTCCCAAGAGTAACTTGGGTCCCGGGGCTCTGCCCGCCCGCCTGCCACTACTGCCAGCTGCCCAGTTCCGTGCATCAACAGCCTTTGCCGAACTACGATAGTGACCCTCCTAGCAATATCCAAAGCATCTGGCCCTTTTATTTTACTTAGTTATGATTCCTAATTTTGACCTTGTTCTGTTGTACTCTAGCTCCAAATTAGCCTACCCAAACTAACTTAGAGAAGAAAACTTTCTATTGTTCCCTGAGTGTCCTATCTGGGAGGCACATAACCTCCCCTCCCTTGAGCAACCTTGCAAAAACATCTCAACCTTGCAGCTGTGTCCCAAGTTATCAGAACCTTGAAGTTGTGCAAACACTAGCTAACTGCCAAGATCTGCTTCTGTACACCCTGCTTGCTTGCAAACTGCGTCGGCAACCCCCTATAAAAGGGAGCCATTTTAGAACCTTGGGGCTGCAGTTCTCTCCTGCGTGAGGTGTGCTGCAGATGCCTGCGGGCTTAGCTCAATAAAAGTAACTAAAGTCTTAAAGTCTAAGTGTGGTTGATCTCCTGGGTTAGAACATTTGGAGGCCCCAGCGAGATTCACTGCGAGGTCCCCCTTAATTGGGGTCAACCTCCTCAGACTAAGCGGGAAGTGCCTCCACTTCCTCACCTTTGCTTTCGATTTGTGATCGGATTCGGACTAGGACTGTGGCCTTGAGGAATCTGGTAAGGGATTTTCCCTTTTGTGTTGGCTCCGGAGCATTTGTGGGGCTGTTGCAGGCGGGACGCCCTGGTACTGTACTCCCTGAATCAGGGTCGGGACGCCCTCTCCTGATTTTGGAAACCGTTAAGTTTCACTTTGGTATTTGGCTGTGTGAGTGGAAGTGAGACTAGTCTCCAGTGTTTTGTTTGTCTGTCTATTTACGTTCAGTGTTTCTTGGTGTTTTAGTTGTTTCAACCCTAACAGGATGGGACAAGGAAAATACACTCCAAGGACTCCTCTTGAATGCATTCTTGCTAACTTTTCTAATTTCTTTAAGAGATCCTGTGATTATGGGAAGCCAGCAGATCCAGGCTTCCTACGGACCCTCTGTGAACTTGAATGGCCAGCCTTCCAAATAGATTGGCCTTCAGAAGGCTCATTTGATTTATCTTTGTTGTTTGCTATACGGTTCATTGTTTATGGGGTTCCCCACCCCGACCAGAGGGTTTATATAGATGTTTGGATTGACATTGTGCATGATAAAGCAGATTATATCCAGAAATGCCAGAAATTGAGGAAGGGGGATATGTATGCAAGGGTAGGGGGAAAAACCATTTTAATAACTGCCCTGAAACCTCGAGGGGTGCGGGATCCCCCGAAAGAGAAAAAAGATGGGAAATTAGAAAAACAAAAACCCCGTTTATATCCTGTT
>JAQZBX010113294.1:0-10118 GCA_029593785.1 Cabassous unicinctus | reverse complement strand
CCACTAGCAGGGTTTCCACTGCTCACTCCTTTGAGGCCATTACATAGAATTTTGTGCTTGTCTTTATCCTCTGAGGGAGAGAAATTCTCAACTATAATATAAATAAATTCATGAATGTTTTATTGTGGTTTGTGTTTTATTTCTTGTTTAAGAATTCCTTACCAACCCTGTGTCCTGAAGATAGTTCTCTTTGATACTCTTTAAAAACAATTATAATTTTGACTTTCATATATTTTTCTTTAATTTACATCTTTTTATGGTTAGAAATAGGAGGCAAATTTCATTTTATCCAATGTGTTTATCTAACTGTCAAAGCACCATTTATTGAAAGCCCTGTATTTTTTATTGTATTATCACCCACAAGCTCGATCATACATTAAGGGAAAATATCTCAGTGTGTTTGGAGCTGTCTCCTTTATTCTTTTGCAGTGGTCTCTTATTTCTTCACCTACACCACATAAATTCAAATGATTTAATGTAAATTATATTTTGAAAATGAAATATATTTTAATTACACCTTGAAATGCTTCCAAAAAAAACCATGGAAATGGTTGAATTTCAGATGTGGAGTTTTATAATGTATATTTTTCCTTAAAATATGTAGACAATGCTTTGGGAAAATATATCTGAGCAGGGTGGTATTTACTCATTAGACATATGATAATACTACTGTGTTTAATAAAATTATGATTTTAGGATGACAAAATACCAAGTGAAATATTTACTTTAGACAGTAGGTTTCCACGGAGGATGTGAATTAAAGTTATAGGTGTTTTGTATGATATTTTTAAACTGATATAAATTTGTATTTTTGAGGGTGTCAAGAGCTGAGAGGGAGATGACTGAGAGATCCCTGAGCTGAACTGAACCAGACCTGATGCAAAATGCCAGTTGATGAAGGTAGCATATTTTAAAAAGTCAAAGTGGAAGTAAACAGTGAATCCTTCAATCCCTTAGTGTCATAACTTTAGTGGAAAAGTCCCAACAAAAAGCCTGTGGACCCTCTGTTCCAGCCCAAAGTTCAAAGGGAGGGGTAGATGGAACAGCCCCAAAGGCAGTCACAGTGGTCACCTTGGTGGGGACCCCAGTAGCACAATCTGTTTTTTTTTTTTAGGGGAAATGGGTCAGAGGGAGCAGGGAGTATGGCTAAGCAGCTATTTTCTGTCCAGAACTCCCAGGGCGGCAGGGGTCAGTTGCACCAGAGCTCAGCCTTCCCTACAAGAGACAACACCTGGAAATCTATGGCAGGTAGCATGGACATTTGTCCTGTTGGTGATGACACTACTCCTGAGCTGGAAGCAGTTTGGACATGGTGGTGATGATAGGGCTGGTCATGGGGGTGGGGTTGGGGGTGGAGAGCTTCCTCACCACTTTGGGCTGCTATAGCTCTGCTGTTTTATCTTAGAGAGCCTCATTGTGGCACCTGAGCACACACAGGAAAGAGGCCACCCCATTGCCCTCCCCCATGGAGCTGAGCGTTTATGACATGGAGCATATGGCCCTGTGACCACCAGACAAGAGCATGACAGGGACATCTCCACCACTGCAGCCACCTCTGATGTGGCTGCTGGCCAAGTGTGTGCAGAAAGGGGCCACTTTGGAGTGGGACAACATGGGCCTGGACCACCCCTGCCTCCTCTGTGTCAGCCACCATTGCTGTCTTGGTGCTGGTTGCTCTCAGGGAACTCTCATGGGGTAGAGGATGTAACTTATCCCCTCAAAGTGAGACAACCCTTACTAATTATAACAGATTATTCTCTGTAATTGTGGAGGAAAAATTAAGGTTCTAAGTTCTCTTTGGGCCATGAGGAATTGATCCAGAAGGACTTTACATTCTTTTTTTCCTGATGTTTCAACAACTTCTTGGGAAGTATGGTGTCTATCAAGAACCAGCGACTACTTAGAGTTTCTCGGTCATGTGTTCCTCAAACTTTATGTGGTCTCATTGTTTGGGGGCCTTAAGTAATGAGGCAAGAATTCCTTCAGTAAACTTTCTCCAACCCTTCTGTTGGATGGGTAATCAGACCCATTCTCCAGTTCTTCCAGGGTGACAGGGCTAAAAATAAGGGTCAATATTCCCCCTGAGAAACCCAAACTTAATCCACACTCGACAAACATTCCCAAGAATGTCCCTCAGCTTCTGCTAGCATTTCCTCAGAAACTCTGGCCTGGCTGGAGAAATGCCTTGGATCCAATAGCATCCCTCCAGAGAGCTCCACGGATTCAACTATCTCCTCCCATATGTGCCCTACAAGATCTGCATTCCTTCTGCTTTTCCAGAACTGCTTTGTGCTTAATTGGCTACCTTGCTCAACAGACAATTTTGTCATGAGCTGAGTGGTGATGCCAGGTGTCAAAGGTAGACAATTTAAACAAAGTCAAAATGGAAGCAAGCGGGAGCCGTTAGTCATTTACTGTGATAGTATAAGCAAGAGGGTAATCCGAGGAAAGACTCAGACTCAATGCTGTTCCTTTATGATGTGGAAGGGTGCCACTGAGGGGGGGGAGAGGCAGGTGGATCAGCACAGACATGGGGATCAACTTCCTGCTGAGGGGGCACCTGACAAAAGACGTCTGCAGTTCTTTATTTTTAAATATAAACATATATTTATTACAGAGAAAGGCAGCAATAATTAATTATGACTGTGAAAATCCATAATTTCATTTACAATACAATTGTTAGCAACTTACAGATATCATTGGAAGGAAAATATTTTGACAGCAAATAAAAGGAATTTTCTAGTTAATAGTGTTAAAAGCAAAATAATGGACATCAGACTACTTCATGATTCCAATTATTACAGAAGCATTTGGTAAAAAGCCATGGAGGAACCTGAATTGAAATTCAGAAATATTCAGGAACAAGACTGGCAAGGGAACCTGAGTGCTTGACCATAACCCCTTTCAAAGCCTGCAATGCACTGGCTGGGAACCAAGTCTGGTGAGGTGAGGGCAGCTTCGCTATGTGGACTATGAGGTAAAGCCTTTGTAATTGCCTATGGTCAGGCCCAAACAAAACATTCAGGTTTTAACCAGGAACTGGACTCCTCAGAGGTATCAAATATTTATGAAATTAGAGTGAATTTATTTCAGGAATCAGGCACAAATATAATTCATTTGTTCTTACATTAACCTCAAAGAAATTAAAAAATATTAATGGGTATGTGATGACTGTGTTGAATAAAATTTAACACTAAATTTAATCCACATTTAACAGGGGACTGGGAAAGGAAGAATATATTATATTCCAAATCACACTTATAGTTAAACCTATAATTTAAAATATAGTCCAAATGCAATCACTTCAGAATCCTAGAGATTTACCATGTTTATCTCTTTTTTCATGACTGTTTCTAATATCATGCAGGTAATTGCTATCTTGATTGGAAATTCAGTGTCAAAGCATGTGTATCTGAAATTTAATAAATAAAGCCGAGTTTGGAAAATTATTCAAAATATCAGATGTTCCTTCTATAATGCCCCTTTCTATAGAGCCCTGGGGAAGCTGGGGGAAGATGGAGATGATCAATTCCCCCAGGTTCTTGGCTATGTTACATAAAAGAATTTAAGAACAAGCCATAGGGTAGGCCAGTAAAAGGAGTTTGTTGAGAAATGGGAGGAAAGGACAGAAACTGGAGAAAAGTACAGAATTACATATCCCTAAATGTAGGTATGGGCTCCTCTAGGCAGAGAGAGAAAGCTTTTTGCCTTGTGGAGCTCTGCTTATTAAGCCATTATTCACTCCCCCCAGCCACAGCTGTTTGCTGTTTGATGTTCTGATTGGTTACTCCACCTGTCAGTTCTCAGGGGGCCAAAGGTGAGGCCTTTTGAAGGCATCCAGGGCTTCCCCTTGACCTAAATGTGACTTCAAGGCAGTAGTGTGGGCAGGGTTTCACAGCCATGGTCTCTGCCAGGTCTCAGCTGTTGCCCATCTTCTTTTTCCCTAAACTAACCTGCCTCACTTTTAGGAGCAAATTATTGTGTCCCAATTCATTACTCACAAAGTGGGCCACATGATATTCTTTGCCAAAGAAATATCAGTAAAAGCAAGGAATGTGGATTTCAGAGCTAACTTATGTGTATATCTTTACGATATCTTTTCATTTGGTAACAAGAACCAGTGATCTTCCATATACAAGCTGTTCCAGATGCCTGGACAAAGAATGTGGTTGGTGTGTAGTAAAGTCATACCCAACACACATGGAACATGTGTAATAAGTAGAAAATATTCTTTCTTGCTCTCAGCATCAAGAATTAAGTGTTATTGGCCACTGCAACCTAACATGGTCATAGCTGACTGAAACAGTATCAAACGGTTTTCCACAGCTTCTGTACCAATTTATACCACACCAATAATATAAATGTAGCTCCTTTGCTCCACATGTTCACTAACAATTGGTGATTCCAGATTATTTTTGGCAACCTATTGATTTTTTTAACTTAATCTAGATATAGATACTTTACAAATATTTAGATTTATAGCATTTTTAAAAAGATTTAATTAATTATCCTCCCCCCACCCCATGTTGTTTTTGCTTGCTCTCTGTGCTCTGTGTCTGGTCTGTGCATCTTCTCTTAGTAGGCACCGGGAACCAAACCTGGGACCTCCCATGTGGGAGGGAGGTGCCCAAACACATGAGTCACATTCACTCCCTACTTGTTGTGTCTCTCATTGTGTCTCCTCTTTGTGTCATCTCACTTGTGTCATCTCACTGGGCCAACCCTTTGCCTCAACTTGTTGACTTGCTCATCTTCCTTAGGAGGCACCATGTGGGAGGCGGACACCCAACTGTTTGAGCTACATACACTCCCCCTAGATTAGTAGCATTTTGTTAGATCAAATGAAGAGTACAACAATCCGAATAAATCCTGCAATGAAAACAGTAAGACCCACTGTAACTAATTTTGGGAATCAGGATATTGCACTTAAAGAAGAAGCCACAGTTTTGAGTTTGTAATTGCAAACTTATTTCCCAATGGGTGGGTGGTTTGTTTTGTTTTTGTAAATGTATACACCTTCCAGCAGGCCATGGTTTCTGGGCAAGTTCCTTGTGATGCAACAGTGTAAGCAGAGTTGATCACTTGCAGTTTTTAACAGAATATACGAATCTTTTTTTATGAAAAACTGAACCAACACAAAAATAAAGATGAGCCCACAAATGAAAAAATTCCTATTTTCTTCACTTTCCAGTTGTGGCTTTTATTTATCTCCAACTATACAATAAAACCCAGAATGATGTGCTTTTACTTTTATGTCTTTTTTTTTTGGCAGCCTACTGAATTTGTAGCAGTACCTCATTGTGGTTATGGTTTTTTATTTTCCTTCATTATGAATGGTGTAGAAGATTCTGTCACATGGAAATGAGATAAAGATTTTAAAATTTTATAGTGAATATCTGTAATCTGTCACTTTAGCTTACATGGTAAAATGAAGATTTGCTATACAATTTTTAAACATTTATTTATCCCTCCTTCTTTCCATCTATTCAACCATCATTGTTTCTTTCTATATTTTGAAAAACATTTCTTTGCATTTAGTATTAAGTAGCAAACATCATTATTTTTCACTCCTAAACATATCAGAGTATTTATCATTAATTGAAGGTAATTATTTGAGTATGTTTCTTATTTTTTAGGCAAATTCTACAACCAAATGCATGCATCTTGAATTCTTATGTTTCATTTACCTTGAAAAAAAAATCACCACTATAACCCAAATCCCTATCAAATAAAGCATTTTTACCAACATTCCAGTGAGTTTCCTTTCTCCTTCCTAGTTAATCCTCAAAAAATTCTCCATTACACAGGGGCAACTACTAGTCCACGACTTATTTATTTTAAACTTGTTTAATTTTTCCTGCCATAAAACTTTACATAAATTACATCATGTTATAGTCACTCTCATGCAAAGTGTTTTTGGAAAACTCAAAATAATATTTTTGAAATACATCCATAGTGTTGGGTATGCTAGTTGTCTATTATTTTAAAATTTTTTGTTCTATTCTGTTGCATAAATAAACCACACATTATTTTTTTCAGTTTTTCTTAGATGCACACCTGCACCATTTCCACATTTTAGTTAGTATGAACCAAGCAACTATAAAAATTCTTATACAATTTTCTTTTGAATGTATTCATCCAGTAATCTGGTGTACATAAAGAAGATTTGACTTACTGATTTATCTTAATGTAACAGTTTGGCATTGTTTTTGAATTTCAAAAATAGATATTGGATTGTTTTTATAAACTGGTCTGTTCCTCTGGGCAAATTAGATTGTATTGGTTCAGAGGTTTCACTTTTACTTGATTGAGTTGTGATTAGGGTTTTGATTGGGCCATGTCAGTGGGACATTGAGATCCTGCTTCTTTGCTGTGCAAGGATGCACAGAGAAAACCACACAGCAGAGAGTGGAGTTTTGAGTTTTGATGTTAAGGCTTTATGTTGGAGGCCTGGGAAGTAAATACACAGAGAAGCTGATAAATGAAGAAAGAAGAAGGCTCCATTAGACATGGCAGAGGCCCTGGAAAGAGAGACAAACCATTCACCTGATAGTTTACATCTGGCCTTGTGGAGAGAACAGAGCAGCTAAATCCAGAGAGAAATGAGCCCCCAGAGAGAGATGAGACTTATCCCAGCCTAAAGCTGATATTGCAAGAAGCTGGGACCATGGAGTCTTAAGAGAAAAAGGAAGCCTAAACCCTTGCAGACATCAGCAGCCATCTTGCTCCAACACAGGCAATAGACTTTGGTGATGGAAGTAACTTATGCTTTATGGCCTGGAAACTCTAAACTTCTACCCAAAATAAATACCTTTTATAAAAGCCAACTGATTTCTCGTACTTTGCATCAGCACCCCTTTGGCTGGCTAATACATTTAATTTTATGAGAAACTTCTCAATTATTTTGTGTGAATTATTGTAGGATCTTGAATACTACCCAAATGCATGAGATGTTATGTTGAGCAATAGCATGGCAATCACTTGGTGTTAGTGTGATTATTGATTTTATAAATGCTGCAGATATATATTAGCATATCATTATGGTTTCATTAGCATTTCCCTTGAAAATATACCAAGATGGAACATATACGGGACCATTAAACAAGTATCTATCATTTTAAAGGAATTAATTTTGCCTAATATGTTCTCTAACCACAATGGAAATAAATTAGACATCAATAACAACAAAATATTTGAAAATTTAATAACATAAATTTACTAACTTTGTGAGTCTAAAATAAATCTGAAGGAAAATTTGAAATATATGTATATAATTTCATGGAAAGATAGTAAAATAAAATATATACAAAGAGGTGAATTAAGATAAGGCAGTCCCTACAGAGAAGCTTACATCTTAAAAAGGAGAATGTCTAATAGCAATGGGCTACAATTACCTCTCAAAAATGCAGGAAGAGAAAAACAAAATTAACCTCCATTAGGTATAAAAATGAAGAAAATAATAAAAAATAATAATAAAGGAAAGTGTCCAAATCAATGTTATATAAAGGAGAGAAAATAAAGAAAAGATGAAAAAAGCAAAAAACTTTCTTTGACATGATCAACCAAGTTGATTACCTCCTTCTTTGATCTATTAAGAATAAAATAGAATGGAACAAATTACAAATGCCACTAATTAAATATGTTATCACTAAAACACAGACTACAGAAAAATAAACTTAGCTGCTTGACAGGTCTTTTCCAGAAAAGGAATGTTATAGGAACAATTGACAAAAATAATTGCTAATGATAAAACTTCAAAGCAATTTAGAATATTAGATAACTTGTGTCCTCCACATGATCATGCAAGTTTCCCCAAACTTGAAGAACTTAATAAAATTGATGTTGATATTGAAGGGAAATCCTGTGGCTTCTCTGGGTCCTTGCCCAGTGGAAAGAATTAAAGTCCACAAGAACACTTGATCATACATGGGAAAATGTGTATTAAGAAGCCAGCAGAGGTCAGAAGAGCAAGTCTCAAATCTGCCTCCCTGAGACAAGAAATTTTATGTAAAGAAAACATTAATAAAAGGCAAATTCTAAACAAGTATAATTATAATTCTTAATTCTAGGTTTCCGACAAATGAAAATTAAATAGTACTTAAATTCCACTTCAACATAACTAGTTTTAGCGATAAAATATAATGTTGAAATATGATTTCTTTACACTTTGACATGCTTCAAGACAAGCACAATTTAATACATTATAATACATTATAGTTAGCATAATTATTTATGAATGAGGAGATTTCTGAAACCTAGAAAAGCATAGTGGAAAGAGACTTGGCCAGAATGTGAACCCATCACTAAATATTGGAATTCATGCTAGATGGTGAAAGGATGCTGTGGGTAAGAGTACTGTCAGCTGGAATGATTTTCTTAGATTCTGTGCACAGTAGAGAAAGTTAACTAGAGTGAAAAGAAGGAAACTCAAGATACATACTCCCAGATAAAGCAAATATAATTTAATGGACAATGTCAAAAAGAAGGAATGAAAGAAATCATATACAGTTCCTATAAAGCATCTAAAATTAAAAAATTTTGAAGAATAATCATTTGTCTCATTTGGAATAAAATCTTAGCTGATCCTGAGAACTATTCATTAACTTTGTTACAGCAAAAATTTCTCAGTCATATTGACATAGATGGGGAGATAAAGACATCCTTGTTCCCTGGTACATGTAGAGACTGTGTAATAGCTGCATAATGGTAGAATCCACTGGTTTATATATAAACTTTCTCACAATGCATGTCTGCTTTAATGTTTGATATGTAGAAAATAAGAATATCAACACTGTATGTGTTCAGGCTTGGTTTTAGGTATATTTTAAGAAATAATGTAAATGGGGCTCAATGATTGAAAGGTTGTTCAAATTTAAATGTCATAGAAAATATTTATATTTGCTTAGATTCTCCTATATCGTGAGTTCTACCCCAGCAGAGTTGGGGTAGACAACAAAAAAAGAAATTTTTGCATTTATTGATTTTTAAAGACTGCCATTTCTTGTTTTCCTGTATCCTGATTTCTAGGTTAGAAGCCTGACCTTGATGCCAGTGTTTGCTTATTAATTGCTGATATTGTGGATTGGCTTCATTTTGCTCTTTAATGTTACCTTATAATTTTATGCTCTGACTCCCAGGTTGACTGCAGCATATAAAGTGCACGTGCGCAACCTCACCATCTTCAAAGAATTCATCCTCATGGATATCTCAAGCTCCTGGGAGCTACAAATTGTGCAAGGTCTGCTAATTTTAGTGATTTATCTGGGAGCATTGACTGGGAATCTTGTAATTGTTACTGTTATTGTGACTAACCCTCGTCTACACTCTCAAATGTATTTCTTTATAGGAAATTTATCCCTCATAGACCTTTGCTGCATTTCAATTACTGTCCCCAAATTCATTGTGAATTCTCTGACAGGCAGTAAATTGATTTCTCTCCCAGCATGTGTTGCTCAGATTTTCCTGTGTGTCTTCTTTGGATCCACAGAGTTGGCCTTCCTTATTGTGATGTCCTATGATAGCTATGTTGCCATTTGTCACCCTCTGCACTATGGGCTCACCATCACCCCATGTCTGTGCACACAGGCAGCTGTTGGCTCTCGGGCAAGTGGTTTGGTCAATTCTGCCATCCACACAGGCACCATGTTCAGGCTTCCCTTTACAGGGTCGAATGTGATCTATTAATATTTCTGTGATGTGCCTCATATTTTGAGGATCTCATCTTCAGATGTTCAGTTTTCTGAATTTGCTCTACTAGCTATAAGTATAGGTATGGGCTTATTATGTTCTGCCTTATTATTTATGTCATATAGTAATATATTTTCAAAGGTGCTTAGGATGCATTCTGTGGAAGCTGGTAGTAAAGCCTTATCCACCTGCACTCCACAGTTCACAATTCTACTTACATTTACAATTTTGGGAATTATTGCTGCCTTAGGTCCCATTGCAGATAAAGCATCTCTTAGCAATCTGCTGACAGGCATGTTATACACATTGGTGCCCCCAGTTATAAACCCCTTCATCTATGGTCTGTGGAACAGAGTGATTAACACTTCTATGAGAAGAATGTTCCACAGACATTTTGAGTTCCCAAGGAGGGTTTTCTTTGGTTAAAAAAA
>JAQZBX010113293.1:0-10095 GCA_029593785.1 Cabassous unicinctus | reverse complement strand
CCTCTAATGTATTTTTAATCTTATTCATCATGTCTTTCATTCCCTTTAGGTCTGTTACTCTTCTTTGCAGGCTTTCAAATTGTTCTTTATGCTCTCCCAGTGTCTTCTTAATATCCTTTATTTCTTTAGTCATATTTTCTTTAAGTTCTTTGAAGTGATGTATGAGAGTTTTGTCATTATCAGTGATTAATTGCCTTAAATCCTTAGCTCTTTAGGGTATTTGGTTTGTTCCTTTGGCTGGGCCATTTCTTCCTGTTTCATAGTATGGTTTGTAATTTTTTGCTGATATCTAGGCATATGAATATGTTGGTGAATTTACTCTGATGGTTAATTTTTCTCTCGCCTATTTTTTTTTTTTCACGGCTCTTCTTTCATATTTGGTTCAACTTATTCTAAATCTTTAAAATTTCCTGGCTTAAGTTATCTAAATCGGGCCAGGGACTCACTAGTGGGGTGCAGATTTTCTCCTAGGGGTTAGGATACAGATAGAACAGAGTACAGTTTTTTCCCAAGAAATTTCCAGACCGTCCAGCAGATGGTGGTAGTTAGCACCCCTTTCCATGAAGGTGTTTCAGTCTCGACTTTCCTATGTTCCTGTGTTGAATCTCCAGAGTGGAGATTCAAAGCAGGCTCTGCTGGCCTAATTCACTGAAGTAAAGCCCCCTGACTCCCCTTCCCTTTTCCCTTGAAACAGCTGACAGGGAGGAAGATGTCTGTTCCCCTCTGTGTCGGCTGCAGTGAGCCAGCGATTTTTCCCCAGCTTAATATCTTGGAGGTGGGGGAGGGGAGACCTTCCTGACCACCACAAAGGCTTGGTAACTCATGTTTGTCATTTCAGCTTCTTCGGCTCTCTGTCCTTCACCCTCATCGTCTGCTGACCCCTAAAGCAGATCCCTCAGACAGCTTTTTGGCTCTTTTTCCATTGTTTTTGTGAGAGCATTGAGCTCTGCCTGTTAGTCCATTGCCATATTCCCACAATTTCTCAAGCTTTTGAATTTTTGTCTGGTACTTGCCACTTCAGCCTTATCAGATCTACTTATCATAATGTCATTAATGTAGTGGACCAGCATTATATTCCTTGGGATATTAATATGACAGTCAGCAGGATAATTTAAAAAGCATTGAAACAAGAGAGTGAATATATATACTGCTGTCCTTGACAGGTAAAGAGACCTACTTCTGATTGTTTTTATTAATTTCGATTCAGAAAAATATAATTGCCAGGTTAATAGTTTTTCACCAGGTTTCATGGACTGTATTAACATTTTCTATTAAACATACCATATTTTTGAATACTAGCTGTAATTGGAATCATTCCTAAGTGTATAATAATCCACAGTTATTAACCAAGATCCATCTGCCTCTTTCATTGAATGAAGATGCATCATTGTTACATATTTCAAATCCTTGTTGATGGCATAAATCTTTGCCATCCCCTTAGGGATGAGTATTGATTTTGATTTAATATTTTGGAGGTGTTGGGGAAGTTCCAAGGGATTCCATTTAGCCCTTCCTGTCATAAGAGCCTTCATAATAACCTTTATTGGACAGGAAGCTAATATAGGAATTCTGCTAGTTCATAAGTATGGCTGTCCTTATAAGTGGGAAAATAATGGCAGGGTGGGTCTATGTACCCATTGAACTTACTGTGAGAAAGATCTAGTCTAAGACTTCATTTATTACTGAAATTCCATAGGCCCAATTTTGGCTAGTGGATCATGTGGCCTTTGGAGTTCTCAGGGATTCATGAACCCTGGGAAGTCTATATATTTCTTTTATTCTTTGTGCACTATCACCCTTTAAATGGCCACCTTAGAAGCTTTTGGGTTCTCCATCTGTACCTTTTATTTGGGAATTCAAAATTCCAATATTTTTTGTTTTGTTATTGCTTAAGTGGAAGCAGGTAGCCCACTTAGTTACCTTTGTAATTAATATTGTCCATGATCAATCAAATGCAGTAGCCGTTTATTTTCCAAAGCCTTGTCCTTCACTGGCACTCTATCCCATACTTCGCTAGTGATGGTTTGAATGATTGTGATTCCATTGCATGCCATGTATTTCTGCTGTTTTGTTTTCTCCCGGTAGTGAAGCAATCTGTGCATTCATGAAATATGTATGACTATACATATGCATATATGTATGATTATACATATTTATGTATACATATGTAAACACTACTACAGCTGAGATATGATTGCTTTTCCTTTCTTTGTTTTCCCCAAGTTAAAAAATAATGTAAGAAACACCTGTATATCCTTTACTCAGAATTGCCTATTTTAAATTATTTTACCTCATTTTCTTTATCATCTCTCTCTTTCTCTCTTTTATGTATGCAAATTTTTTTTCTGAATCATTTGAGGGTAAGTTACATACGTCGTGGCCTTTATTCCTAAATAGTTCATTTTGTATTTCTTAAGAATAGGAATATTCTCTTATATAACCACAGTACAGTTATCAACTTTATAAATTCATATTCATACAAAATATTTTTATCTACTGTACTATTCAAATTCTAATTTTATCAGTTGATCTAATAATATAATAATGTTATTTATAACATTTTCCTCACTCCTGTACAGGATCTAGTCTAGGGACAGACATTGCATTTAGTTTTTTGTTTTTTTTTAAGGTTCTGAGCATTGAAACCAGGACCTCACATGTGGAAAGTTGGCACTCAACCACTGAGCCACATTGGCTTACCTGTGTTGGCTTTTTCATTTGTTTTGCTTGTTGTTAGTTTTTGTTTTTTTCAGGAGGCATCAGGAACCAAACCTGGGACCTCCTATGTGGGAGGTGGGCACTCAACTACTTGAGCCACATCTGCTCCCTGCATTTAGTTTTCATGTCTCTTTAGCATCTTTTAATCTGGAAATTTCCCACAGCCTTTCTTTTTTAACATTGGCATTTTTGAGGACTATAGTCTCTACCTCCATTTACAAAATAAAACAGTCATCATTTTGTTTTGTCTTATGCGTCCTTGTGACTAAATTGAGGTTACACGTTTTTGGCCAGAATACTGCCCAGAATAGGTGATACTGTGTTTTTCTCACAGTATTACACAGAGGCTTACATTGTTTGTCTGTTCTTCATTGATGATTAATTTGTTCTGCTGGTCAAGATTGTTGCTTGATTTCTTCACTGTTTTTTTCCCACTTGCAACTAATAAGCAGTACAATTATCCCACTCCTCATCAAAATTTACCCTTAAATTTATCATCTATTGATGATTCTTGCCTGATGTAATCTTTACTGTGATGGTTTCAAAATGATGATTTTTTCCCTTTCTCCACATTTACCAGTTGTCCCTCAGTGTTCTACTGTAAGCAAGAGACATTCCTTTTCCAACATTTATTACTTATCTATTTGTTATTAGTATGGACTCATGAATTCCTACTTTTCCCAATAGTTTATAACTCAATATTGTACTTAATTTTGGTCTTAAATTGTCCCAGATTTAGTCAATGGGAGCCCCTTCAAGCTGGCTCCTGTATCTTTGTGACACACCTTCATCATTTTTTTTTTTTAACACTTCTTTACTTTCTAGCATAATGAGATACTCCAGGCTCATCTTAGACTTGTCCTGCTCCAGCTCTGAAATATGCTGTTTTTCTGAGGAGCACTGGTTCCTTTAAGTGGAAAATGGTATTGGAGGCCAAGATCTGGGTGCTAAATTTACTCATGTTTATGCACATATATGTATTAACATGCTTATACCTATTTTAGAAATCATGACTTCACATTGGTATCTCCAATTCCAGTCCATCCCTACATGGTTCTTTCTTGCCTTCCCCCATTCCATACTTGCATGTCCCTTCTTCCAAAGTGAGATCCCAGGCTCCTGACATCATCAATGTATTTGCTCATTTGCCCAGTCCTATAAAACATTATTAAAGGCATTTCAGAGTTGCTTCTGACCTTGTCACTATGATAAACAAACCTCTAAAAAGAGTTTAGGATTTTCTTTTTGACCTTCTTTCACTTTCATACCCCCCTTTGCCCAAGAGTGAGTATATATAGTCAAATACTATGTTCATAAATTGCCTTGAATATTCAGTCTTCCCTCCCTCCCTTCCAGAGCAGTTAGGATATTAATTTGAAATACAATTAAGTTCATTTCTGTTTGGCTTCAGTTTCAGTTTTCTCCCTTCTTCCCATTCTTACTGATTTAATTTTTGTTTTTGAATACATGGGATATTATGTTTTAAAAAGTCAAAACTATACAAAATCATATACTCACCATCAACAGGTGACCTAAAGAAATAATGGCCATTCAAAAGTAAAGCAAAGCAAAAAGCTTACCAACACCAAGGAAACATCTAAGCAATAAAGTGGAAGATGAACCAACATTTGGACATTAGAATGTTTATTATTACTTTTTTTTTATTTAAAATTTTTATTTTTAAAGAAGCTTTAGAATACAGAAATGTTACATAAAAAATATAGGTGATTCTCATATTTCCCACCCCCTCCCACTCCGACACTTTCTCACATTAACAACATCCTTCATTAGTGTAGTACATACAATTGACAAACACATATTGAAGCATTGCTACTAACTATTATATAAATAATAGTTTACATTATAGTTTACACTCTGTCCTGCACAATTTTATAGGTTATGACAAAATGTATAATGGCCTGTATCTGTCATTGCAATGTCATGTATTATTATTCTTTATGATACAAGCAGCTGCAAAAGGAAAATGTCAGTGAATTTTCTAGCAAGCGGAGATCCTGGGAATGCCTGCACAGAAGACAAGAGAGCAGCCTTCTCAATTTCAGCAACCACTAGGTTTATCTTTTTTCCTGGTTTTTAAGTTTTGGTAATATGAAATTGAAAGAAGAAATATTAATACCACATGGGGAGGAACCCCAGTCAAAGAAATCTGAAATATATAGCAAATGCTTTTTTTCCTTTTGTTCTTTTTGGAGGCTGGTGATAAACTTCCAAGTGTTGTGATTTAAAGAGAAATTTTATGTCCTTCCTATTTATTTCTAGAATGAGGGGAGTATAACAATTTTTCTTTCTTATGTGACTATATTTGAAAATGTGCAGTATGAATGATGTTCCTCAAAAATAAAATTTTTACCCTTCAAGGAGAAAAAGAAGTTTACCTTTCCTGTGTTTCTTTCTGTGATGACAAGTGTGTATGTGTGTAATTTTTTCTTATTTTACCTTCTTTCCTATATGTAAGAGAGCACTTTTATACTTTGCTATTTTCACATAATAATTTCACCTACAAATACTCCATATTGCTTCATATGGTACCAATTCATCATTTTATCTTATAATTGTGTATATATTATGGGGTGTGGTTGGCAGAATATATAATAGATGACCCACCGATTACCTATACTCTTATATATCCTTTCCTTCAGTGTATATGGGATCTGTGAATATGCCCATGGATATTAAATTCTATGGCAAATGTGAAAGGATTTTGCAGATGTAATTAAGGTCCCTAATCACTTGACTTTGAGTTAATCAAAAGGTAGATGACTTAATCAAGTTGAGCATTTCAAAAGATCTGGTGCCCTTCCTGATATCAGGGAAATTCTCCTGCTGGCCTCGAAGAAGTAAGCCACCATCAGTTCTACAGCTGCAAGGGAATGAATTCTTCCATGTGAGCATGAAAGAGAACCCTGAGTCTAGATGAGACTGTGGTCCTGGCTTACACTTTTATCTCAGCCTTGTGAGACTCTGAGCAGAGGGCCAAGCTAAGCTGTGCTTGGACTATTGATTCAGAAACTGAGATAATAAATATATGTTGTTTCAAGTTACTAAGTTTGTTACATAGCAGTAAAAAATTAATGCATGGTATATTGACTCTCTATTCTGTTCTGTTTGATATGTCTCTGTGCTTTTTTTGCTTTTTTTTTTTTTTTACATTTCTTTTGGTTATTAGGAAGGCTTCTGTTTATATTCTAGTAATTACCTTTGTATTAACAATATCTTGTTAATTAATGCCTTAATCCTCATTTTTCTTATGTAAACTTTTGTAATCTATAAGTTTTAACTGGTATTTTTTGATTCCCACCTAATAACTATGTAACAATCAATTATCTTCTTCTACTTAGTCTACATTTTCTATTCTCTTCTGTTCTAGTTGTAGTTGTAATTTTAGTTTTCCTGTTTTATGTCCATTTCTGTTCTTAGTCTTTATATTTATGATTCAAGGTATTTTTTTCATGTCCTGAAATGCTTGCTTGAGGATGTTTAATTCAGTTTGGGGTATTGTGTTACACTTTTCTTCAACTTTGGGATTGTTTTTTTGGGGGAATTTTTGTCAGCAGAAAAACTTCTATTTGTGATTTCTAACTTTGTATGGTAATTTTGTAGGGATGTGGTCTACTTTTTTTCTTGTTGTTCCCGTTCATTTTTGTTGATGAGTTTCCTGGTTTGAAGGAATAACCCCTTCTGTCAGTTCTGCTTTCTTCCGTATAGTTTCTTTTATGGATGGTGATGTTGATGGTGGGAAGAAGAGGGAAAGGTTGGTATGTCTTGTTTCTCTTTTGTTTCTGCAGGATTCTTAACACTCTTCTCTTATTATTTTCTTTCTCTTTACTGCCTCATCTCCAAGGGATATGACTTTTTCTTTAGCTATCTAATTCCCCTTGCCCCTCCCCCCCATGCTCCTGAATCAGAGTGTCACTGGGTTGCCACTTCTAGTCTTGCACATTTTCAAGCCCTTTCTCTGTAACCACATTAATTACTAGGTCCCAATCCATGTTGAGTATTTTTGTATTTATCATTTCAATTTTTCTTTCTGGGGGCAATTTTGTCTATGCTTTCTCTAAGTTCTCTGCTACCCTCTGCTCTTTTTCACAGAATCTTGTCAGCCTTCTCTTCCCCATGGCTTTATACCCTCAGGTTTTTGGTTTAGCAGCAGGCTAATGGTAGGAAGGCTGTTGGAATTTGTCCCCCCTGCCACTTTTGGTAAAGCCTGCATTTGTTGTCTTCTTCTTTTAATGCTGAACTTGTGGGTTTTGTGTGGTTTTATGATTCATTTCAGAAGGGCAAGGGGGAGGAACTTGTAATTAAGTGAACACCATTATTCTCTAAATCCAGAAACCCTCACTGTTTTTTTTTCTTTTTCTTATTGTTTTTTAAAATAGACTTTCAAAACTTAGAGCTACTAAAAGGAATATGAAAGAATATCATGAACAGCTTTATGCCAATAATTTAATAATTTAGATGAAATAAATACCTTGGAAACTACAGCTTACTAAAACTGACACAAGAAGAAGTAGAAAATCTGAATAGCCCTATATTTAATAAACATTCATAATAAAAATATTTTTCACAAAGTAAACTCCCAGCTCACATGGTTTCACTGGCAAATGTATCAAACTTTTAAGGAAGAAATTATACTAACACTACACAAATTCTTTTAAAAATACATGAGGGAATGCCGATAATGCTTTAATACTTTGACAAAGATGTTGTAAGACGAGAAAATTTTAGACCAGTATCTCTCATTAACAAAGATGGAAAAATACTAAAAAAATTAGTGAATGAAATCTAGCAATATATAAAATGGAAAACCTATCATGACCAAGTGGGGTTTATCCCAGAATACAAGGTTGGTTCAGCATTTGAAAATAAATCAATACCACATCAAGAAGTAAAGTGATATGATCAACTCAATAGATATAGAAAAAAGCATTTGACAAAGTTTATGATAAAAATGCTCAATGAATAGGAAGAGAATGAGATTTCCTCAACCTGATAAAGAACAACCTACAAGTAACATCATATTTGATGTGAAAGATTGAATGCTTTCTTCCTAAGACTGAAAACAAGCAAGGATGTTCACACTCTCCAATTCTATTTAATATTGCACTGGAAATACTATACATTTCAATAAGGTCAGAGAAAGAAATAAAAGACATATAGATTGAAAATGAAAATGTAAAACTTTCATCATTCACAAAAGATGGGTATGAAAGTAGAAAGCCAAAGGGATTCATACATACATGCATACATACACACTTAGTAGAATTAATAATTGAGTTTAGCAAGGCCATAAATAAAACTGTATTTCTATATACAAGCAACAAACAATTGGAAAAGGAAAGTAAACACATAAAAATTCTTAGGCATAAATTTAGCAAAGGATGTGTAAAACTTCTGCATTGAAAAATTACAAACACTGTTCAATGAAATAAAATTAAAATAAGTGGAGAGAAATAGGTTTCTGGATTGGAAAATTCAGAATTGTTTATTCTTCCTAAATTTATTTAGAGAGTCACCTGCAGTCCCAATTAAATTACAGAATTGTTTTTTGAGAAATTGACAAGCTGATTCTAAAATTTATATGGAAAATCAAAGGACCTTGAACTGCTATAACAATTTTGAAAATGAAGAAAGTTGAAATGCTCATAACACCTGATTTTGAGACTGACTAAAAGTTACAAATGTCAAGATAATGTGGGATTGGCAAAATGATAGATACATAGTCAATGGAACAGAATGGAGAATATAGAAATAGACCTGCACATATATTGTGAAATGATTTTCAGAAAAAGTACAATAGTAATTCAATTGGAATTGGTAGTCTTTCGACAATGGTGTTGAAACAATCCTATATCCATTCGGTAACAAATGAACTTCCACCTCTTCTTCATATGATACACGAAAATGAAAACTAAATAGATAGTAGACCTAAATTTAAAAGCTAAAACTATAAAACTTGTTGACTAAAACAACAGGAGAAAATCTTTATGACCTTGGGATAGGCAAAGATTTCTTAAGGTACTACCCATACAAGAAAGTTAATGATGAATTAGATGTTACCAAATTTAAAACTTTCTAGTCTTCAAAAGACTATGAAAAATGGAAAGAAAATAAAAAGAAAAACCTCAGACTGAGAGAAAATACATACAGTGCATATAGCCAATAAATTACTTGTATCCAGAATATTTAATGAACTTGTATAAGTCAATAATATAAAGACAAACAACCCAAGTTTTAAAAATGGGCAAAAGTCTGAAGAGACATCACAAAAGATATACAAATGACCCCATAAGGACATAAAAAGATGCCCACCATCATTAAGCCTCAGGGAAATTCAAATTAAAACCACAAAGAGATACCTCTACATACCCAATGGAAGAGCTAAAATTAAAAAGCTTGAAAATATCAATTCAGTTACTGGCTGATCAACTTGAACTTGTGATGGTTTGTTCTCTTAGCATGGATCTTTGGAAAGTCTAAGGAACTAACTCCTTCTCATATGGGTCATACTTGATGACCCAATAATTCCATTCTGAGGTATGTATCTGAGTGATATTCCTGCACATGTGTACAAGGAAACACATATAAGAGTGTTCATTTAAGTTCTTACTTAATCCATCTAGATTTAACCTTAACCATTATCATGTTGGACTTTGTAATTGTCAGCTTTTCTTATAACAAATCATAAATCTTCCTGGCTTTTAAAACAACTGTTTATTTCCTGCTCATATTACTCCTAAATTGCATGTAGGCAACGGCAGTGTAACAACCTATCCCTCTGTTCCAGGCTGCAGATAGCTACAGCTATCCTTCTATATGTCGTCTCATTCCAGGACCTAGCTGAAGGAGCAGCTCCTAGGAGCACATGCCCTTTCTTGTGACATAAAGAAATAGCAAAAGAGCTGGCAGAAACTTGTGATGCCTCTTAAAGATCGAACCCAGGACCTTGTACATGGGAAGCAGGCGCTCAACCATTGAGTTATATCTGCTTCCCACTTTACCGTATTTTTTCATGAGAGCATGCAAAGAGGTTAAGTATATCTGTTCAAAGTTGCCACATTAGAACATGGCAGAGCTGAGATCTGAACTTGAGCTGACTTGAAAGTCTTGCTCTGGGACTCTGGGTGGCACCAGGAAATAGAATGGTGGTGCCCCCAGTACTTTCATTCTAGGTAGGAAAAGAATGAGAGGGGAAGTTCAGAGTATGGTGTTTTAGGGGATCAGGGTGGTCTTCTAAGAAGATGACCTCAAAGTTGGCACTTGAAAGAAAGATGAAAGGATTTATGGCAAGGGGAAGGGGTGACTGGGGAAGGGAAGAAGATAGTATTCAAGAGAGGAACAGCAATGCAAATGTCAGGA
>JAQZBX010113292.1:0-10118 GCA_029593785.1 Cabassous unicinctus | reverse complement strand
TTTTTTTTTTTTTTTTCTTTTCATTTTATCTTCAAAGAAGCTTTAGGATACAGAAAGTCACACAAAGAACACAAGTGATTCCCATATACCCAACGCCTTCCCCCTTTTCTGCTCTTCCTTATTAATAACATTTTACATGTGGATAGTACATTTACTACAACTGATGTACAAACAAAAAGGCATTGCTACCAATGATGGTTAATGACCCACATCACTTTTTTTAATATCCATTCTATCACTCTATACCATTTGAATGGGGAGTTCAAATCATTTACAGTCAACATTATTAGTATAAAGGCATTACTTACATCATCCATTTTGTCCTTTGGCTTTCTCTTGTTGCAGTGTACTATTGTCTATCTTTGTATATTTTAATGTTATTTCCTAATAATCTTCCTTTCTACACTCTTCTCCAAGTCTGTCACCCTTGTTTTGTCCTCTCAGGCTGCAGCACTTCCTTTAGCATGCCTTGTAACTTGGTCTTTTGTTAAGATACTTTATCCCAGTTTTTGCTTATCTGTGAAAACTTTAAACTCACCCTCATTTTTTTAACAAATCAATTTTATTGACACATAGTAATAAGTAATAAAATTCATCCAAAGTGTACAATCAATCATATTTGGCATAATCACATAGTTGTGCATTCATCCCCTCATTATTATTAGAGCATTTTCATTATTTAAATAATAATAATAAACTACAGACAAACAACAAACAAGAAATTTCCTCACCTCTCATTCTATGTCTCCACTACTGAACATAGCTGCTATTTCTGACTATTCTTGCATGATTTTTTATTTGTTTATTAAGCTGTTTTATTGAGATACAGTCACATACTTTATGCTCAATCAAAAACATACAATCATTGACCTTTAATATAATCACAATGTTGTACATTCAACATCTCAAATATTTCAGAACAATTTCATTATTCCAAAAAGAAAGACTCCATACCCCCTAGCATTCATTTCCCAGTCCTACACAACCACCAATCTAATTTCATCTCTATAAATTAATCTTTATTTTTACTGTACACAAATGGAATCATACCATATGAAGCATTGTGTCTGGTCTCTTCTACTCAGTACAATGTTTCCTTTTTGTCTGATATTAACATTTTGTAGTATTAAACTATATTTATTCAGCTTCAAAGAAAACTGGTCCGATACATGCAATTTTACACATATTCTGGGTATCTCTAGATCACTCAGAGATTTTTACATAATATATTTATAATTCACATGATATATTTAGTTCATAATAGCACAGTCATACAGTATTTGCCCTTTTGTGTCTCACTTACTTCACTCAACATTATGTCCTCCAGCTTCATCCATGCTGTCATATATTTTACAACTTCATTTTTTCTTACGGCTGCCTAATATTCTGTCGTGTGTATTCACCACAAATTGTATATCCATTCCTCAGTTGATGGGAACCTGGATTGTTTCCAACTTTTGGCTATATGAATAATACTGCTATGAACATTGGTGTGCAGATGTCCACTCATGTCACTGTTCATAGTTCTTCTTGGTATATACATAGCAATGTTATTGCCAGGACCTATGGCAAGTCTATATTCAACTTCCTTAGGAACTGCCAAACAGTCCTAAACAGTGGCTGTACCCTTCTACATTCCCACCAACAGTGAATAAGCATTCCTATCTCTCCACATCCCCCAGAACAATGCTTTCTGACTTTTTAATAGTGGCCTGTTTAATAGATTTGCAATGATCTCTCATTGTAGTTTTGATTTGCATCTCTTTAATTGCTAGTGATGTTGAACATTTTTTCATGTGTTTCTTCACCATTTGTATATTTCTTTTTTGGACAGTTGTCTTTTCAAGTCTTTTGTCCATTTTTGACTCGATAGTTTTCTTTTCATTTTTGAGTTGTATGATCTTATATATCATGAATATTAAAACCTTATCAGATATATGATTGCCAAATATTGTCTTCCATTGAATCACCTGCCTTTTCACCCTTTTGACAAAGTCCTTTGAGGTGGAAAAGTGTTTAATTTTGAGGCAGTCCCATTTATCTATTTTTTCTTTGGTGCTCATGTGTTGGACATAAAGTTTAAGAAACTACTACTTACCTCAAGATCTTGAAGATGTTTTCCTACATTTTCTTCTAGGATTTTTATGATTGTTGCTTTTATATTTAGGTCCTTGACCCATTTTGAGTTAAATTTTGTATAAGATGTGAAAGTCATCCTCATTTTTGAAAGACAGCTTTGTTGGATATTTCATTCTTGGCTGGCAGTTTTTCTCTTTCAGTACCTTTTATACATCATACCACTTTCTTCTCTCCTCCATGGTTTCTCATGAGAGGTCGACATGTCATCTTATTAAGGTACACTTTTATGTGGTGCTTTGCTTTTCACTGGCTGCTTTCAGAATCCTCACATTGCCTCTGATATTTGGCATTCTGAACAGTAGGTGGCTCAGGTTAGGTTGATTCTGATTTATTCTGTTTGAGGGCATTGTCCTTGGATGTTGATATTTATGTCTTTCATAAGGGTTGGGAAGTTTTTGGTCATTATTTCCTCAAATATACTTTCTGCCTTTTTCCCATTCTCTTCTCCTTCTATGACACCAATAATGTGTATGTTTGTGCATTTTGCATTGTCATGTAATTCCCTGAGATGCTATTCCATTTTTTCCATTCTCTACTCGTTCTGTTCCCCTGTCTTTTCCAGTTCAGATGTTCTGTCTTCAAAATCACTAATTCTGTCTTTAAGCATTTCAAATCTGCTCTTATGTGCTGCTAATGTATTTTTAATGTCTTTTTTTATGTCTTTTTAAAATCTTTTTCCCCCTGAGATGGTTCTCTCATCTGATTGCTCATTGCTTTTGCTCATTGTTTGCACTCATTGTCTGCTCATTATTGTGTGCTCATTGTGTGTTTGTTTTTTCTTTAGGAGACACTGGGAACCAAACCTAACACATGAGATGCAGATATTCAACTGCTTGATCCAAGTCCACTCCCTGCTTTTATAATTTTTCATAAACATTTTTATTTAAAAAAAATATTTATGTCACATTAATGTTACATAAAAAATGAAGGGGATTCCCATATGCCCTGCTCCCAACCTCTCCCATATTTTCCCACATTAACAACATCCTTCTTTAGTGTGGTACATTTGTTACAATTGATGAACACATTTGGGGGCATTGCCACTAAGCAGGCATTATAGTTACATTATAGTTTACACTCAATCCTGCACAATTTTGTAAGTTATGACAAGATACATAATGGCTTGTATCTGTCATTGCAATGTCATTCAGGGCAATTCCCAAGTCCTGAGAAATTCCCCATATTACATCTCTTTTACCCCCTCCCTCCCCTCAGAACCTCCAGTGGCCACTGCCTCTACATCAATGATAAAAGTTCTTCCATTGCTAGAATCACAATAAGTCTATACTAGAATACCAGTAAGTCTACTCTAGTTCAACATTCATTCCCCAATCCTGAGGATTTTGGAATGGGGATGACCATTCCACCTACAAGTAAGAGGGGGCTTAGATTCCATGGGGCAGATGAATGGGACTACCTTGCTTACAGTTATAGCCTCTGTCTATTCTTTCGGATGGTCATTGTCCATCATCATCTCCTTGTTAGTTGTCATGGGTGAGTCCAATGAACTGGAGAGTAGGTGTTGCATCTCTGTTGAGATTCAGGGCTCAGCTGGCGCATGGAAAGCCCAAAGATTTGACTTTCTTGGACATACATCTATCAACTCTAGCACTAATAATAGGTTCAAATAGAAGGGGCAGAAGAGCCATGTGTAAGGAAATGGCAACTGAGTTCAACTCTGTCACACTGGGGAACATAAATTCTCAAGTAGGGACCTCTGGCAGGGTGCCAAACATCTGAGCTATCTGCCCTGCCTATAGTGTCTGAATGTTTGCAGAGTCCTTAGGTGCCCCACTATTTGAGGCAATATTTACTTTGGCAGTCAATGAGATCCTGCTGAGACACACATAATTGTAACCTCTGGAATGACCTCCAGATTCACTTTGAAGTCTCTTAGCCATGTAAACTCATTTGTCTTTACCTTTTCCCCCTTTTGGTCTTGGTCTTTTTCCAGTTGCATTGCTCATTCGTACTTGGTAATAATCCCTCCATTGCAAGGAGGCTTATCCCCAGGAGCCAAGTCCCATGCTCGGGGAAAGGAATGCATTTATATTCTGAGTTTTGATGAAATTTTACATGGCCTGTATCCATCATTACAAGATCATGTAAAACAATTCCATCACCCCCAAAAAGCCCCATGTTCCATCTATTCTGTTCCTTCCTTCCCTTAACCTCAAGACCAATGGCAACCACCAAGCTTCACCCTCCTTGAAGAACAAGATTCATAGTTACATGCAACAACATTGAGGACTTATACTGGCTTGTCCTCCCCTATTGGGCACTGTCTGTGCTCTTGTGAGACTCCCATCTTTACTTCTGAGAGCATATCAGGACTCCCCAGGATGGGAGTCCAACACCTTCCTATTCATACACTACAGCATGACAAGGTGAATACTCACACACTGCCTAGAATCCTGCCACATGTGCACCCTGTCCTGAATGTCCCTTACATCCAACACCCTCAACCAGTAACCTTCCCCTGCCATATTTCCAAAAGAACATTCCCAATATTGTAGTTTCACCCCATACCCATAAATCCCCATAGTTCACCTGCTCCCTCCCCCAGCCATCCCCAGAGTTCCATGGACAGTCCAACCAAACCTCCTCACCCTATAACCCTCACAAACCAGCACCACCCAAACCAATAATATCACTGTGCCACTGTCATGCCCATCCACTGCACAACTACACACTCCCATCTTATCATAGATTTTGCCCATATGAGCATTGTGTCACAACCTTCTTCTCCTTTTCTATCTCTTGTCTATCTTCCAGACTCTAGCTCTGTGAGTCTGCTCCATTTGCTAAATTCATATCAGTGAAGTTATGTAATATTTGTCCTTCAATGCCTGGCTTGCTTAACTCAACATAAGGTCTTCAATATTCATCCATGTTACCACATATGTTGATACTATATTCCTTCTTACAGCTGAGTAGTATTCCATTTATGTATCTACCACAATTTGTTTATCAATTCATCTGTTGATGGGCATTTGGGTTGTTTCAGATTTTTTACAAAAGGGAATAATGCCACTATGAACATTGGTGTGCATATATCTGTTTGTGTCCCTGCTTTCAATTCTTCTGGGTATATACCCAACATGGAATTTCTGGATCTTATGGCAGTTCTACAGTTAGCTTCCTGATGTACTGCCAAACTGCCTTGCACAACAGCTCCACCAGTCTACATTCCCACCAGCAGTGGATAAGGGTACCCATTCCTCCACATCCTCTCCAACACATGTAGTCCTCTTTTTTTAATAGATGCCAGTCTAATGGGTATAAGATGATATATCATTTAGTTTTGGTTTGTATTTCCCTAATAGCTAGTGATGTTGAGCATCTTTTCATGAGTTTTTAGTCATTTGTATTTCTTCTTTAGGGAAGTGTCTAATCAAATCACTTGTCCATTTTTTAAATGGGTAGTTTTTATTTATTTTTTATTTTTTTGAAATGTAAGATTTCTTTATATATGCTGGGTATTAGTCCCCTGTTGGATAGATGGTTACTAAATATTTTGTCCCATTGAGTCACCTGCCTTTTCACTTTTTTGCCAAATGCATTTGTGGTGCAACGTTTTTAATTTTGAGGAGGTCCCATTTATCAGGTTTTTTTCCATTGCTCATGCTTTTGGTGTAAAGTTCATGAAACTATTTCTTAATACAAGATCTTGTATATGCTTCCCTACATTATCTTTCAAGATATTTATGTACTTCTCTCTTATATTTAGATGTTTGATCCATCTTGAGTTAACTTTTGTGTAAGTTGGGAGATGGTGTTCCTTTGTCATTCTTTTGGATATGGATATCCATTTCTCTAAGTACAATTTGTTGAAGATGTGCTTCTGTTCCAGTTGAATGGGCTTTGTGACCTTGTTGAATATCAGGTCATTGTATATGCAAGGATCTATATCAGAACTCTCAATTCTATTCCATTGGTCAGTCTGTCTATTGTTGTGCCATTAACATGCAGTTTTGACCACCATAGCTTTGTAGTAGGTTTTAAAATCAGTGTGATACCACCAATTTAAGTTTTCTTTATCATTATGTCTTTCGCTATTCAGGGCAACTTGCCCTTCCAAATAAATTTCATAGTTAGCTTTTCCAATTCAGTAAAACAAAACAAAAAAAATGCCATAGTAATTTTTATTGGGATTGCATTAAATCTGTAAATCAGTTTGGTTAGGATAGACATCTTAATGATGTTTAGTCTTCCTATCCATGATCAGGGAATATTCTTCCACTTATTTATGTCTTCTTTGATTTTCTTTAACAATGTTGTTAATTTTCTGCACACTAGTCATTTACAACTTTAGTTAAATTTATTCATATGTATTTGATTTTTTTAGTTGCTTTTGTAAATCAGATTTTTTTTATTGATTTCCTCCTCAGATTGCTCATTATTGGTGTAGAGAAATGCTAATGATTTTTTCATATTAATCTTATAACCTGCCACTTTACTGAACTCATTTATAAGCTCCAGAAACTTTGTTGTAGATTTCTCAGGATTTTCGAGGTATAAGATCATGTCATTTACAAATAGTGAAATTTTTACTTCTTCCTTTCCAGTTTGGATGCTATTTATATCTTTTTCCTGCCTAAGGGCTTCAGCTTGTACTTCTAAAACAAAATTAAACATGAGTGGTGAAAGTGGCCATCCTTGTCTTTTTTCTAAATCTTAGAGGGAAAGTTTTGGGATTTCATCATTGAATATGATGTTAGCTGTGGGTTTTCATACATACCCTGTATCATGTTGAGAAAGTTTCCTTCTATTCTTATCTTTTGCAGTGTTTTTATCAGGAAAGGTTGCTGTATTTTGTTGAATGATTTTTCTGCCTCTCTATATATGATCACATGATTTTGTTCTTTCAATCTATTTATGTGGTGTATTACATTGATTGATTTTCTTATGTTGAAGGATCCTTGCATACCAGGGATGAAACCCAATTGATCACGTTGTATAATTCATTTGATGTGTTGTTGAATAAGATTAGCAAGTATTTTGTTGAGGATTTTAGCCTCTAGTTTCACTAGAGATTGGTCTATAGTTTTCCTTTCTCATGGCATCTTTGTTTGGATTTGCTATTAGGGTGATATTGGTATCATAGAATTAGTTAGGCAATGTTCCCTCTACTTATATTTTTGGAAGAGCTTAAACAGGATTCGTGTTAGATCTTTCTGGAATGTTTGGTAGAATTCACCTGTGAAGCTGTCTGATCTTGGGCTTTTCTTAGTTGGAAGTTTTTTGATGACTAATTCAATCTCATTACTTGTGATTGGTCTGTTGAGTTAATCAATTTCTTCTTTTGTCAATGTAGTCTGCTTGTGTGTTTCTAGGAATTTGTCTATTTCCTCTAAACTATCCATCATGTTGACATACAATTTTTCAAAGTATCATCTTATGATGCTTTTTATTTCTGTGGGGTCAGTGGTTTCTTATTTCATGTATTTGCATCTTTTCTCTTTTTTCCTTTGTTACCCTAGCTAAGGGTTTGTCAATTTCACTAATCCTAAAGAACCAGCTTTTGGTTTTGTTAAATTTTTCTAGTACTTTCTTATTTTCAGTTTCTTTTAGCTCTGCTCTAATCTTTGTTATTTCCATATTTCTACTTCCTTTGGGGTTAGTTTGTTGTTCTTTTTCTAATTCCTGCAGGTGTGCATTTAGGTCTTTGATTGTATCTCTTTCTTTTTTCATATAGGCATTCATGGCTATATATTTCCCTCTAGGCACTGCTTTTGCTTCATCTCATACATTTTGAAACACTGTGCTGTAATTTTCTTTTGTTCAAGGTAGTTACTGATTTATATTGCCAATTTCCTCAATGACGCATTGATTTTCTAAAATTGTGCTGTTTAACTGCCAAGTCTTTGTGCCTAATCTGCTTCTCTACCCCTTACTGATTTCCTGTTTCATTCCATTGTGGTCAGAGAAATTATTTTGTAGAATTTCAGTCTTTCTGAATTAATTGAGAGTTGTTCTGTGACCTAGTATGTGGTCTATCCTGGAGAATGATCCATGTGCATTCACAAAGAATGTATTTGGTTGTAATTTTCTGTGTATGTCTATTAGGTCCAGTTCCTCTGATGTATTATTCAAAGTCTTTGTTTCTTTATTCATTTTCTGTTGAGATGATCTTTCTAATGTGATAATGGTATATTAAAGTCTCCCACTATAATTGTAGAGGCATCTATTTCTGCACTTAGTTTTTCCAATGTTTGCCTCATGTACTTTGTGGCACCCTGGGTAGGTGCATAAATGTTTATATTCTTTTGTCTTGATAGATCCCCCCATTTATTAATATATAGTGTCCTTCTTCATCTCTTACAATAGTTTTGCATTTAAAGTTTATTTTAACTAATAATAGTTTAGCTCTTTTGGTTATTGTTTGCATGTAAAATTTGTTTTCCAACGATTCACTTTTAGCTTCCTTGCATTCCCAGGTCAGAGGTGAGTTTCTTGCAGACAGCATATAGATGGGTCATATTTCCTTATCTGTTATGCCAATCTGCATCTCTTGTTTGGAGAGTTTAAGCCATTAATATTCAATGTTATTACTGTCAAGGAATTACATGCATTAGCCATATTTTCTTTAGGTTTATGTATGCCATATGTTGTTTTTATTTCTCTTTTTATTTTTTAGTTATTCTTACACTCTTGTCCAACTCTCTCTCTCTTATTTTTTCCTTTCAATCTGCAGAACTCCCTTTAGTAATCTTGAAGGGCAGTTTTCTTATTGACAAACTCTTAATTTTTGTTTGTGAATATTTTGAACTCTCCTTCATTTTTAATGCCAGCTTTGCTGGATAGAGAATTCTTGGCTGGAATTGTTTTTTCTCTTAGCACCTTAACTTATGTCATACCAAGCTTTTTTGCCTACGTGGTTTCAGATGAGAAATCAGCACTTAATCTTATCAAGCTTCCCTTGTACATGATGGATTTCTTTCTCTTGCTGCTTTCAGTATTCTCTCTTCATCTTGAACATTGAAGAATTTGACAAATATATGCCTGGGGGTAGGCCTGTTAAGATTTTTACTGTTTGGGGTTTGCAGCATTTCTTGGACAAGTACATCCGAGTCCCTCAGTAGAGTTGGGAAACTGTTAGCCATTATTTCCTCTAACACTCCTTCTTCCTTTCCCTTCTCTTCTCCCTCTTGGATGCCTATAATGCATATGTTTGGGCATTTACTGTTGTCATTCAAGTCCCTATGTGCCCGCTGGGTTTTTCCTATCTTTTTTTTTTATTTGTTCTACTATTTTTCTGTTGTCACCTGTACTGTCTTCCACATTGCTGATTTTTTCCTCTGCCTTTTTTTTGTTATGTGCTTCCAGTCTATTTTTGATTTCTTGCATTATGCCATTCATCACCATCATATTTGTTATCCTTTTATGTATGTTTACAATTTCTTCAGTATGTTCTCTCAGTTTCTTCTTAACATCCTTAATTTCTTCCGTCATTTCATTAATTTGATGTATGATATTTGGTTGGACATCTCTGATTAGTTGTTCCATGTTTTGCATCTCCTCTTGGTTTTGAGTTTGTTCATTTGACTGGTCCGTGTCATCTTGTTTCTTAGTATGGCTAGTCATTTTTTGCTGCTGTCTAGTCATCTGTTTTTCTTGATGGGTTTATTCAGTTGATTAGCTTATATTTCTACTCAAGGGTTCTATTTGTTTTTGTTTGTGTATGTGTGGTAAGGATTCACTTTGACACTTTGTTCCTCTTGTTCTATTTCCTTGATGTAGTCTATGATCTTTTGAAAGAAAAAAAATGTAAAGACAAAAGGAAAGAGATAAGAGAAAAAGAATAATGGTCATAATAATAAAAAGGTAGAAGAAGAGCCATAGAAGACCTAGGATTATAAATATTTAACATGAATAATAAATCATAAGTAGTTCAGAAGAATAAGAATAAAAAAGTGGAATAGAAAAAATGAAATGAGAAACAAAATAGAGACAAATATATAGAATGAATTAAATGG